>JBBPJW010000035.1:0-87210 GCA_038088935.1 Pulveroboletus aff. viridisquamosus
GGTCTGCGCACAGACCATGTACAGAAGGTCTACCCTAAAGATGCTATCTGTGGACACCAATAGCTAAAGTAGCTCTGACCTCTAAATAGATATATGAATGGTAGCATGGAGTGGGAATGAGGAGTGAGGCAGTGGCCTCATGGATCAAGGGATAAGAATGGAAGAGAAACCACACCATGAGGATGTGGGAGAATGGAAGTGCACAGGAATAGGTTAATGAAAGTAGCAAAGGCTGCCTGATGGCCAAGGAGATCCAATCTGGATCTCTGCCACAGATCAGATCCTAATCTAGATCATAAGATCAGATCTCATTGGAAGATCTGGATCTCATCTGAGATCTGCCACATCATATGACCAATACCTTATGCAAGGGAATACTCTGAATAAAGGACTTAGCCTTAGCCTAGGGTTTGCCTTATCAGGCAACTCGTTCGCATGATCACGTGCAACTGATCACATGACCAGCGCATCTCGTGCTCCACAGTTCCCACAGTCATGTGAGACTGTCGTGTTAGGCTTGAGCCATAACAGCACCAGAGACAGAATGGAGTAGACTTCATGGCACAGAATTTGACACCTGCTAATAGATACAATAAATGTGTAAGTACTGTTTTAGGTTCTGATTTATTTGCTCAGTCTAACTATTGCCTTTTAAGTGGTATCTAGAGGTGAAGTGGAGGTGGATATTAAGAACTTGTCCCAAGGAATAGAAAAAATGTAATACAAACTCAGAACTGCAATCAAATATGATATGGGAGGAAATCTTGTGTTTAAAGAACATATGAAGTAGAAAGAGTTTAGCAAGCTCCAGAGAGATCACATTATTATTTGTAGGAATGAAAACATACTGCTTCAATAATTGATCTACAACAATAAGGATGGTGAAGTGACCAGAGAAAGTGGGGAGTTGCTTAATAAAATCCATTAAGATGAAATTTCATGGCATCTCAGGAATAAGGAGCTGATTCAGGAATCCATAGAATTTATGGCAGGGTACCTTGGCATAGGCACAAGCTGTATAAGAGGAAACATAGTTCTTAATGAAAGTTAATATGCCAGACAAGATATAGTGGCTCAAAAAACTGTTCCAATATTTGCATGTTTTGCACTAAATGCAATGGCTATTAATAACTACTAATTATCATGCTAGGCTATAAGTATATGAAATACAGTACTTGCTCTTGGCTTTCTATTGGTTCAATGATCAAAGCATTTGGTTATGTTTTGGTAACATGGCAACCATATCAAAATGACAACTCATTGAGACAGTTTTTTGACTTTGAATTCCCATTACATATATTGGACTCTGAAGTGCTGTAAGATAATTATATGTCTTAGGTAAGTAATATATTATGTCACTCTTATGTCACTAATTAGCCTGCAGCATATATAAACCCTACCATCACAAATAAATTCCCTTATCTCCATTATAAAATATCTTTCTGCTGCTCAAAGAGATAATATTATCTTTCTTGCCTTTCTTGATCTTTCCTGTAGAGAAATTGCATCTCAAACTGGTCTAGTAAAGTCTACTGTGACTAGGGGTCCTTTGAGAAATCCAACCAGAGAAGAAAAATTATCATAGTGATTATCCTTCAAGACTTTCTTCTACCAATAAGTGTGCTATTGTCTAACAAATTCTTATTGGAAAGGCCAGTAATGCAGTTTAGGCCACTCATTTCATCAATTATATTGTCAGCACTCCTGTCTGCCCAGAAACAGTTAGAAATACCCTCAAGGAAGCTTTTCTAAAAGCTGTGATATAAAAAAAACTTCTTCTTTTCACTATTTATAGAAAAAGTAGGTTGGCCTTTGCTCTAAAGTACCAGCATTGGATTGTGAAGAACTGGAAGAGGGTTATTTGGTCAGATGAAACTAAAATCAATAGGATTGGATCAGATAGACAAGAATATGTGTGGAAAAAGAAAGGAGAGGGGATAAGTTCTAAGAAGATCAAGGTTACAGTCAAGTTTAAAGAAGGATTAATCATGGTATGGGGCTGTATTGGATGGAATGATGTGGAAGTTTTGAGTGAGGTTGAAGAAAAAATGGATGCTAAATAGTATATGGCAATTTTGTAAAAAGGATTGTTGCAGAACATGGAGAATTCTGGGATTCCTTCAAATGAAATCATCTTTTAGCAACATAATAATTCCAAGCATACCTTTAAAAGAGCTCAAATCTGATTTAAGGAGCAAGATATCAAGCTTTTGAATTAACCTACCCAATCTCCAGACCTTAATCCTATTGAACACACTTGGGGTCATTTGAAAAATGCCTTTCAGGTTATAAGAGGGCACCTATAGAAGTTTATCAATTATGGGATAGGGCAGTGGTAGAGTGGAAAAGGATTTCTGTAAAGAAGTATTAAAAATGGATAGAAAGCATGCTTAGAAGAATTCAAGCAGTTATCAAGACCAAGGGAGGTCATACCAGGTACTAAATACCATATTCTATTTAAAGTCAAAAAACTGTCTCAATGAGTTGTCATTTTGATATGGTTGCCATGTTACCAAAACATAACCAAATGCTTTGATCATTGAACCAATAGAAAGCCAAGAGCAAGTACTGTATTTCATATACTTATAGCCTAGCATGATAATTAGTAGTTATTAATAGCCATTGCATTTAGTGCGAAACATGTAAACATTGGGACAGTTTTTTGAGCCACTATATATACCACTATCAATTTGCCCCTTAGTTTTTTGATAATCATGCTTGACACGTGGCTGCCACAGGTGGGTAGTGTTGGGCAGAGGACCACAGTCATTGCAGATGCAACAACCAGGGCAATGAAACACAGCCGGATAATGCTGAGGAGATGGGGATAGTTGAGCACGACCAAATCACAGGTATGATAGAGAAAGTCCCTTGAGGACCGAGATTCATACCACTTGACGTTGCCTGATTCTTTTTCATGGTAAGAGGGTGACATCATATTCAGAATATGGAAGATGCCCAACCCTGAGACTAAAGGACGGTAATGACTAGGGGCCGGAATATAGTGATCAAGCGGAATTCAGCGAGAACTTATGAGTACATTGTATGGATGTACAAAGCTTTGGAGTAGTCCCTGTCCATCTCTCACAACGCCTTCGAGGTGAGTATGGTGATGGTCTTGTTTCGTATGGGCTAGCATGAACTTGCTCGGCGATTGTGTGCAACCCCTAGCATTTGAATTTTCTAGTTCACATTGCGAGCAATGACCAACAGCGACATCATGTATCTGACCCCCAGGAATCGTCCTCGGTAAAGATACATCGATCTACTCAAATAACAGATGCAGCATTACACACAGTAGACCTTCGACCTGTATCACGGTCGGTCACTCGTTAATATCCGGAGTGTGCCCGCAAGGTATGACTAAACCTTCCTTTCTCCTGATAATGGCGAGTACTCTCTTTATATCGGATTACCCTCGCATCTACTCCTCAAGGAAGAAGTAGTTACCCGCAGCTAGGATATCGGATTAGATCATCAACCAGAGAGTGCCACAAAAGCATACTCTTTTGTTCACGGTCCTTGATACTATTCAACTTGTTGACACGTGGCCGGAAATTGGTGGGATCGCGCCGGAAAGTGATCTCCAGAGAGGCTAAGAAGCGGTTCATGCCTGAAAGAAGAGATTGTGGCCTGTACACAGCACACTGTGACAACGAATGCGAACACCGAATGACGTACTTACGGCGTTGCCGTTGCTGCGATGGCTGGCTGACCCTCGAAGACAATAACGCGATCAGCGAGATAAGTTGCCATGATGAAGTCGTGTTCAATGACGAATGCGGTCTTCTTGGCATGTAGGATAAATCTGAGGACGAATAAGAGAACAAGTGGGGGCTTCAAGGTGCATTAGCATACCGTTTTATAACCTTACTGGCAATGATACGTTGCTCGGAATCCAGGAAACTGATGTGAGTTGTGTCAGTGGAAATCATTGAGAGTGGCTGGGGTGATTGACCTGCTAGGCTCATCGAGCAAATAAACAGACACATTGGGTTTGCCTGATTCTATATCAGCCATGGCAAGTTCAGGCACGTAAAGAATATAGATTACCCAAGGCGAGGACGATCGCGACGCGTTGCAGCTCTCCCCCAGACAACGTCTTGACTTCCTGATCCATGATATTTTCCAAGCTCATTGGTTTCAGTACGTCGCTCTGGAACTGCGGGTGCATGAAGGCCTGCTTAATCTGTCTGAGCAAAAGCATGCGGACAGTCCCGGGGAACTTCGGTGATATTGTCTGCGGTTTGAGCGACACAGCAAGCTCCATCTTGTCCGTTTCGATATCGGGATTTGTCACACCAGCCAAAAGACGAACGAATGTAGTCTTTCCCGTACCATTCTCCCCGAGCATGACAACAATTTCGGAGTCGGTGAAACTTCCCGCTTCAATGGTCAGCTTGAAGTTGCCCATCGTCTTCGTCATCGCAGGATAATTATAGTGACGCGTTTTGTCTACTATTAGCTCCTCCGCGGTCTCCATCATCTTGAAGGACAGCGATTCCTCTCGAAAACGCAGATTCTCGGTGGGGATGAACCCATCGAGGAAAATGTTGATGCCTAACCCCTAAGTAGTTAACCAGCAACAGAACAAACTCCACGAAGTACTCACCTTCACGAACAGAGTAAGGCATGGTGACGACTCCATACATCGATGGCTTCCCATATAGACAACAGACAAAGTCGGACAAGTAATCCAGAACCGAAAGGTCGTGTTCGACGGCTATGACGTAGCAGTTTGGGTTAAGCAACGAGCGGATAACTTCTGCGGCCTTCAACCGTTGCTTAATATCCAGGTAACTCGATGGCTCGTCAAACATATACCTAAACGGGGTCAAAATAGGGGACAAAGACGAAATAAGGCTAAACATACACGTCTGCTTTCTGAATACAAGACATCGCGATCGCGAATCTCTGAAGCTCTCCACCCGACAATTGAGATACTTCGCGCTCAAGAACATAGTTCAACTCAAGGTCGTCACACATCTTCTGCTTGTTGTCGAGTTCTAGCTTGGAATCCAGCATCTGGTCAACAGTCATATTTCCTTTGATTGCACGTGGTATGTGATCGACGTATTGCGGTTTAATGAGTGCCTTGAGGTTATCCTCTAAGACCTTGGTGAAGTAATTCTGAAGTTCAGATCCACGAAAATATTTCAGGATCTCTTGCCAGTCGGGGGGGTCCTAGGACGGCATCTAATCAGTCCATTACAGGAGGTGAGAATGGACTTTGCGTACGTCATATCGACCCAAGTTGGGCTTGAGTTTTCCAGCTAGAATTTTGAGCGCTGTGCTCTTTCCAATACCATTGGTTCCAACAAGGCCGAGAACTTGTCCAGGTCGAGGTGTGGGGAGTCGATGGAGCTTGAAAGCATTGGCAGTGTATCGGTGCGTGACCTCAGACTCGAGGTTGGTAGGGAGATTGATGATAGCGATTGCTTCAAAGGGACATCTTACACAGACATATATGAACAAACAAGAACAGACCTCGCCACGAACTTACTTCTTTACACATATACCACAGCCAATACATAGGAACTCAGATATGAACGCGATCTTGTCTGATGGTTTTACTTCGATACAAAGCTTGCCTATGAAGGAATACTGGTCAAGAATGGTTGTAATTCAGCACGATCAGCGAGTACACGCACCCATTTTCACAACGGGACATGACTATGGATGTGGAGAGTCGGTCTCAGAGAGTGAAGTGCCTCTATGTGCGCACCTTTTTACACTCTTGGGCACATCGTTTTGGCTTGCAGCGATTGGAATCAACGATAGCGATACGAGTGATTTTGTCCGCCATAGACGTAAATATTGGCCGCTCTCCACAGGTGTTCACCTAGGAGTTTTAAAGAGTACATTGGCACGTGACTGACTCGTAACACGGCCACAACGCTGATTGCCAACTAAAATCATACGTCCAGGATGGGGAAGAACAAGGCGACATCAAGCGAGAAAAAGAGCAGTGGAAACAAAGGCGGTACTAAGGCTGCTGAGAAATCTGACGGGAAGGTATGCATTTCCAACAACCTACTCCCAGACATCAGCTCTTAGTCCGAGTGTTGTGACAGCTGAAACCTGCTACTGCGATAAACATCCGTCATATACTATGTGACAAGCAGTCAAAGGCACTGGAGGCCCTAGAAAAGATACAGGTTTAGTTGCTCGTGTTCTGCGCAACCGTGCGATCTTGTCTTCCGCTAATCTTACTTAGTTGGGCCAACGATTCGACAAAGTTGCCCAAGAATATTCTGAGGACAAAGCCAAAGGTAACCATCGCGTCCGGCCTTCCTCGCTCCTCTTTCTGACTCGGATTTGTAGCTGGAGGGAGCCTTGGTTGGATGACTCGAGGGTCGATGGTTGTGAGCCCCAGTGCTTCCAGTGTGACTACATAAAGCTGATGGTATTGTGCTCTAGGGTGCATTCCAAGATGCTGCGTTTGCATTATCGCCGTCGACAGTGGACAAGCCTATTCCCTCTTCACTGGTAAAGACTAATTTCGGGTATCACATTATAATGGTCGAAGGCAGGCGATAGACCCCATCAAATACATTTCAATACACGTCTGTCCACACATCGCGAGGCGATCACTAGTGCCGCAGTCCCGTGTCATGCTAAGACCGGACAGTCAACTACTTCGTCATTCATCATGTCATCGGCAGTGATAACTGTTATCGCTCGCGTGGAAATCGCAGTTCTGCGCTTTCTTCTCGGCTGCTCCACATCAGGATCTGGCGTAGTTCCTGAAGACATAATGTCTGGTTGAGTCGTGGTCCGCCTGGAAGCGCTAGATCTTCTCGATTCGCCATTACTACGATCGACCGCTCGTTTGCGCTTATTCCCGGTAGATGGTGCGGCTTCATTCAGCGATGATGGAGAAGTGCGTGAGACTTCGTCATCGTGACGACGTATGTCCGCCAAAAGAGCTTTGCCTCTCTGCTTGTTAGCTCTGCCATTTTTACGACGTCTGTTTGTGCCATATTGCAGGACAGCTTTCTTGAAGTCGACACCTTGTTTCTTGTGGAGGTAGTAATATGTGACACATTGAGCGGCAGTCTTGTTCGGCAGCCGCTGGGCGATGAGACCAAACTGTTTTGGATGCGCAGCGAACTCGTTGAGGAAGACGTCACGCTCTTCTTCGGTCCAGTAGTCTTGACCAGAAGAGGCACTATAAAATTCGGAAGGATCATCCACGATGTTGTTCGTGTCATCAAATAAGTAGGGCACAGAACCCTCGGTGACAGAGATCATGTCTGGAATCTTGGCCACGTTCTTGATCGCAAGATAACTGGGATCAGTGAGTTCCTCCACACCTAAGCTAGCAATGATCTGTTCCATTTCCAAGTCCGAACGGACAGCATCCCCCATGACTGCAGTCGAACGCCGAGTTGTCCTGCCACCTGAGGGAACAGCAGACTCCTCTGGAACTCCAACCCCGGTCTTCTGGGCTTCATCAAGTCGTGTACAATGCTCTAGCCATCGTTCATGCAACGCTAGATATTCAGCTTTCAACCTGCGGATCTTCTCCACAACCTCAGACTGGCGTTCTACAAAGCGATCGACCAAAGATGATCGGATTGTCTCATGTATAGCCAGTCTACCAGAGGGGTTCCCAACGATTATTTCTTCTGATCGACGATTATCGTCATCAAGAGGCGAGAAGTTCCGATTTGAAACTACTTGGTTAGCCCGGAGAACGGGGAATACCCGTTCGGCACGCGATTGGCGGTCACAACGGAGACGTTTGACTAGAACGAACCGAACGGCCTCTCGTGTCGACTTGAGGTTGGCAGGTTGACACACAATAGAGTGACTCGTTAGAGAAGTCGGAATGGTGCTGTGATCACTGACCACGATTCTCAACAAATCGGTGACTGGTTCAGGGGTAATGATCATGTTCGCGTGATCAAAGTCTGATCCGAGTTCTATAGCACTCGGTAAGACGTCGGACTCCTTTTCCAGTACTTGTGCAATGGGAGAGGAAGTTACTGTCGAGGATGAGGGAGGGGGCCCTCGGCATTCATTCGTCTCGAGAGTAGTGGAAACATCGGGAGTGGCACGCTCTGTAATCGTAGATGATTCTACAGCCACACAACGATCGACTTCCGATGACGATTCCTCAGGTGAGGGGCGGAGGGAACCAATAGTCGTGGAGTCTGTTTCCACATGCAGAGTCACGGCTTCGTGAGACGAATCTGCAATGCATAATCAGTATTATTGCCCTTTAAACTTTCGCAACACATGCACCTCTGTGGGGCGTTGCGTCATTGGAAGATATCGATTTGAAGACCGGGAGTGGCGAACCATTACGCTCCAGAGCCTCTTCATTGGCTGTATGATTGCTCTTCCCGTCCTTGACAATAGTTTCCTGGATAGATGACTGATTGTCGAAAGGGACATGTACAATCCTTCCTACGCATTTGGAATGTTCTAATGAAGCGTTATTGCCATCGCCTTCCGACACATCATTCGTGGTGGTGCGCGAGGATGCCTTCTCCTGCACTGGTTGAATCGACAACTGGAGAAGAGCAGACTCTTTATCGAGTTCGGAGATACCAGACTTGCAATGCCTAGGTGATCGTGACGCTGATCGAGCCTCGGACTTTACTTCAAGTCCCTCCCGAGATATAGAACTCGCCCGAGAGAAAGATGCTGAGGAAACGAGAGATTGAATACTGCCATCAGCAACAGGAAAGTGTCTTGGGCTGCCCCGGTATAATTCCATTTCAGCAGGTGGACGAGGTGGCGAAGAACGATGTTGTAATTTTGGAAGCGACACAGATAAACGAGGAGGGGTGCTCGAAATCGAGCTTCCTTGACACTCTTCCACACGGTCATAATAAACAGATCTTCGTTGGTGACTTGCACTATCATCTGTGCAGGAGGACGGCCAAGAATCGTTCTGGTACTGAGGTCGGTATGTGTCGGCAGTCCGCGAAAAGGACCCGAGATCGCGCACAGCATGGAGGACAGGGGAGGGCCGGTAGCTGTCGTAATGTGGTAGGAAGTCTGAACGTATAGGAGGCCTTTGCGGAGAGAGGTCTCGTGGCGATTGGCGTCGACGATCTCCGTAGCGATCAAGAGTGGAATCCGATCTACGAAGCACTGAGTGTTATAGCAGTCTTACCTCTGAAAATACAATACACAAGTCATACCGCACAGGTCTATCAAATTGTGGTTGCTTCCAAGCTTCTTGAGGTTCAAACATCCTCTCAGCTAGGGTATCACGACGGTTTTTGTCCCACGGGGGTGGGCTTGTTGAGAGTCGTTTATGCTGCCATCGAGAAGCATTGTCCCATTGACGAGACTCCTGTGGCCTGGCGCGGTCGTAACGAGGGGGAGACGGACTACGGCTATAGTACTGCTGGGGCCTGTAAACGTTTGGCCTATAGCTGTTGGAATGTTCGTCATAGTGTGCACCACCTCGAGGTTTATAGCTATCGTAAGTGAGCCGCCTTGTAAAGGGACCTGGAGAAGAAGATCTACGACGAGAGAAATTCTACGCAAAGGCTTTGAGGGACTGATGGATTTAATGTATTTGATCTGACTGACATCGTGTGATGAAAAACCAGCTGGTGGTCGACGGAAATCGTGGGACAGCGACGTTCCAGTTGGAGACAGCTGCCCATAGCCAATAGAAGACATGTTCAGGGTAGCTCTTCGAAACCTGATGCACCGCCAACAGCCCTGGAATAATGAATGCTGGGGATGTTAGAGTACCAGTATCGCAGAAATTATACTGTGACACAATGCATGAAAATTCAGGTCAAGACAAGTTGGAGGGTGTCGAAATTGATGTCCTATCAGTTGTTCTTTGAGTAGCGCGTGGACTCTGAAGGCCCGAGAGTATGAGGGAGAGTGTCGTTTAAAACTCCGCTGGCCGTGGTCAAGCTAATGTAACCTGGGAGTAGTCAAGACGTGAACTCGGTATGGACTCAGCTCCTGCTAACCCAAGCCATGGTCTCAAAGAGCCTCAAAGACTCTCTTTTGAGTCCACCAAGGCACGAAGACTCATCCTAGGTTCTTACTGGACTGTAATCATTCTCGCCCTTCCTTTCTGGTGGACGCTCACAAGCATCGAACGTATCGCGCTCCCCTCGGTCCGTGTAAGGGCGGAGCTCGACAGGAAACTTGTATTTCCCATAGATGTACAGCTTGACATGGCAAGCTTCCGACACGTTGCCCCCCGTTTGGCGAGAGAGCTCCATGAAGGTCTTGCTCAGGCTCTTCATGCTTCCCCAACCTGGAAAAACCTAGACGTTCGAGTGGGTATTGGTGAGGGTGTAGGTGCGAGGAACCGAGTGGGAGGACATGCGGATAATAACAAATGCTATAGAGGACCGAAGTCTCCCTTCCAATGCATATACTGTTGCCCTCGGGGATCGCAGCGCCATCCAGCACCCCAAGAGGTTGGTTGTGAGTCCGGAGGATGCATCAGGTGGGTCGCACAGTGACTGGTACATCCTCAGCTCCTCATGCATGGTAACGGTCCTCCAGTTCACCGTCTGGTCAGCATATTATCTGGCCTGCTTGCGCCGGAGATCACCGCGATGCAGGAACAACGCGTTATTCAGTACAGCAACCGCTACCGACTTGCTTTTACGTTGCTGAATGAAAATGCCGCATCTGGTCGTCTCGTTAATTCTTGGGACATTCAGCCCGCGATTGTAGGAAAGTTAACCCGTGTCGTTTTAGTTCCGACGGCTGACTAGAAGCCTGCAGACCAGCTACTTCCAATTTTTTCCCAACTGAATGCGCTGCATAACATGACCGTTGAAAGTCAGGTCCAGTACCACGCACCATTGGCATTCGAACCCATGCAATTTACTGATGGCAACACTTCCTTTTACGGGGTCACTCCTGAAGACCTGAGCGTGTTCATCAACTCTGCAGAATGGACACTGTGTAATTATCCTGTTAGCTGGATGTTCGGGATAAAACTTTTGATGGTGATTAAGCCTCCAGTGTTTCCAATGACCCTGTGCTTCATTTTGTGTTGTTTGTACCGTCGTCATCCCGGCAGCCACTTTGCATCTTTGACACGCACGGTAGGCATTCATTAACTTTTGAGTGACGGGTGACCGGAGTACTTCAGGGTTACCCACGAACCAAAATGCATTTCTTCTGCCTCAATGGGGCGGTATTTTCATTCTTAACAGGCACGAGGAGGACGCGATGAAGACGCACTTGACCGCGACGGACCTGGTGCCTGCTTTCTCTGCGTTTTCTCGGCAGTTGACTGCACTGTTGGGTGTTCCTTCCCTTCCCAGTGGTCTGCGGTCCGAAGTGGCCTCACCGCTATCCGACTGGCAGCTGGATGCCCTGCTGCGATACCGAACCTTGGAGAATATTTTGAATAGCCAACAGATACTTTACAGCATCTTGAAGCTTGTGGATCAAATCGAAGCTATGCCCGTCGACCAAAAGGTTAGGGGAGACGTACATAGTGCGTTGTCAGCTCTCGAAGAGGTCTATATCCCATCTTAGCATCCTGATAACATTGTCCTAATAATTTTGTCATAGGCTTATCAGTCTGCAGTTGAACCCCCAGCGGTTCCTTTGCGACAATCCAGTGAGGCCTTGTCTTTGGCATCGCATGCATTCTTTAATCCCGGCATGCTGGCAATGCTGTACTTCCCTGCCGAGCACAAATATGCTGTTTACACGCCCCTATTTGCTTCCGTCTCAGTGCCACTAATAGCTGCGCTCGGAAGAGAGATTTACGCCTGGAGGAGCGAACGGCGAGCAGCGGGAAACGGATGACTATACTTTTTTTTTGGTGTACCGGTGTTAAGTGTTAGTTAGAATGCCTGACTGAAAAAACTTTTCCACCATTCCTAAATAAACGGCAGTGAGTCTGTCACGTGATGTCCACGAGGAGGTACTGCCAACGCCGTGCCACCAGCCTAGTCTCTGACAGTAGACCAAGCTGCTTTAATGATTCGTCGCCATGAGTACGAATAAAGTGAATATTGATGGTGTTATGCTCTTTGAGCAGCCGTTTGCGCGTGTACGTCGGTCTCTCCTTGCGGCAACCTCACTCATCGAGACGCACGTCAGGTACCCTACGAAAACTATCGCAAAGTATTTCGTGCATCCCAAAGGAGCATCGAGCGTGAACTGGGTAACGTACAAACGACATCAAATGAGCTTCAGAAACGTTCGAAAGGAGATGAGGTTAACCTCAGGGATGCCGCCAAGACCGTCGATGGGATGATAGCGCGAGTGGAGAATCTCAAACGCAAGGTCAGGACCTCATGTATTGTGTGCGCCTGACAATAATTCATTGAATGCGTACTTTGTATAGCTTTCGGGTCTGCAGCAAAACAATGGCAAGCCCACGTTGGATGTTACACATGAGCGGCTTCAGCATCTCGCGTTGGTCGAGGCTTTGCAGACCACGAATTGCCCTGACTTTTCGCGCTGGGCGGACACGCGGTTAGACCGATGGCTTGTCGACTGGACACTTCGCACGGGCCGGGAGAAAAGTGCGAGGAAACTAGCCCAAGAAAGAGGTATTGAGGTACGATATCCCGTTGCTCGTTCTGTGTTGGATCTCATGTTGAAAGCTCATATTCCTTAGACCCTTGTGGATATTGATCTGTTCATGGACATCCACAGGATTGAACGCGCACTCTTCCAGCACAGTTGCACCGAAGCTATAGCATGGTGCAGCGAAAATAAGACGGCTTTACGGAAAATCAAGGTGAGTTCTTGAGCTAAGCCATCCGGATCAAACACAGCAATTCCCTGTACTTTGCAGAGCACCCTCGAATTTGAACTCCGGCTACAGGAATACATTGAGTTAGCCCGCACTCGCAAGGCACAGGACGCGATCACATATGCGAAAAAGTACCTCGTGCCATGGCAGGAGACCCACCTACAGCAAATTACGCAAGCCATGGCACTTTTAGCGGTTCAGCCTTCGACTTCCTGCGGACAGTACAAGGTTTGTTGTCCGTCCGAACTTCTCGCAGAGCCTCATAATGCCGCAGCGTCTCTACGACGAGTCCCGCTGGTCCTCTTTGATACAAGCGTTCCGTCTTGCTATTTACTCGTTGAACAGCTTGCCGACGGAACCACTTTTACATCTTGCGCTTTACGCTGGGCTGGCTTCCCTTAAACTACCCGCTTGCTATGATCACACGCACAACGTCGACTGTCCGGTGTGTGATTCCAACATCAGTATTCTTGCCAAGGATGTACCCTTCAGTCACCATGCCAACTCTACCATTGTCTGCAATTTGAGCGGTAAAATCATGGATGAAGATAATATGCCAATGGCCTTTTCCAATGGATACGTTTATTCGACGGAGGTAGATAAGTTCTCGCTCGGGACGGTGCAGCTGTCATGGCTCTGATCTGTTTTGTAGGCACTTGAAGAGATGGCTGCCAAGAACAACGGCAAAGTCGTATGTCCACGGTCTGGTCAAGCCTGCGACTTTACTGCGTTGAAGAAGGTCTTCATCTCTTGACCCCAACTAGAGCAACGTTTATACTTGGTGGAGGATTGTTACCCGGTTAGGGGCAACACATCAAATTTGGCGAACAGGTACCTAGTATGTGTTATAAGGTCGGCTATGCTGTCTGCACGGATATGGTCCCAATTGTAAGAATGACGTGTATGAATCAAGGCGTTCAGTATGCGGTCTGTGTCGAAGCAGGTGACATGTATGTGCACACGGTATTGCAATCGTCTCCTTCAAGATTTGAGTGGCTGTATGAGAATGGCAATGCTCTCCTGGCTCGGATGCTCTCATGAATTAAATGGAAAAGCCGATTACAGGACAACATACGGTCGCACGTCGCCGTTGGGTCTCAGCACTATTGGGACTGTCCCGGACAGGCTGATACCAGAATTTGTTTTGGTCTCACTTCGCCTGACTCTCTTTTATCCCGTGTTTAGAGTTACCGCGGCGGGTGGCGACATCTCAATGTGCATCATCTCCTTGGCTCCCTCAGATTTTAGACTCAGCTTATGGATGGACTCATCTGCGGTCCCCTGTTCGGAATTTGTAGTCCCCTGTTACAGTACCAATCGGTTAGCTTTTGGCCTGCTTTTCTGGTGTCCAGAGAAGGGTTCGAACACGTCATAATGAGTCACAGGCATGACCCCCGGATACTAATTCCATAACGGGAACGCTGTCGTTTCACAACTCCTTAAAAGTTGCCCGCCTTCTATGTTTGTACTCTTTCTTCTCCTCTTACTCTACCCCCGTGTGTTGTTGCCCGCTCGCTTCGGTCGCCAGCACTATACCCTTGTTCACATTGCCCCACTGTGATCGCTGTCCTGCTGGTGCTGCCTTCCCGTCGTCGTCATTACCTGCTACTGTCCTAGGTGTAAGCTCAGTCTATTAACTATCATAGAGGCTCAGTTGGCCCAGCAATGCAGTTTCGCCAAACTGCCAGATCAGGACACTCTTGTCTTGAAATGTAAAGAGAAAAATACAGAATTGAAAAAAAATAAAATAAAAATAAAAATAAAAATAAAAATAAAAAAAACGCATCGGCACGTCAAGCAACAGCACCGGCCAGACAAGATCAATGAGCAGAGACTATCAAGGGGCCGCGAAGATCTGATGAGCAGCAACGAGCGTTGTCTCCAGCCAAGACTCTAGAGCCACTTGATACACCAGGAGACCCACTAAGACTTGTAGAGCGGGCTGGAGGTTGCGACGACACACCCGGACTGCACCAGTCGAGAGAGTGGAGGTTGGAAGGCGTATCCACAGCTAGCGACAAGACACGAAGAGGACCGTGAGTGCACCTTAATGAACTTTGCGGACGGACCCATCCACCGCCCGAACCACGAAACGATGCGCCGAGCGCCGTGCTCGAGAAGGGGTGGAGTGGCCCTGCGAGCGACCATGTCGGGCGCATTCAAGGGTACTGTGGACCCTGGGAACGTGTCAAACGGGCTGTGGAACACGTCAGAAAACATCCCTGAATGCCGGTAGGCGGAAGAGTCAAGTAGGGAGGCCAAGTGGATCCAAGCGCGCTAGACGATGAAAAGTCGTCTCGGGCGATATGCGCGGCGGGCAGGAACCTCCCGAAGGTGATGCAGAGTAGTCCAACAATAGTGCGGTTGCATCGAGTCGAGATTATAGAGCCAGGAGGCGTCGAGCGTGATTGAGAGCACTAACGTGGTGGGAGTGGCGTCGGATACCAGATGGCGCGGCGAGCGGCACATGCTGCGACGCGACACAGTCGGAGACACTAGCTGACGAAACGTGAGACAACGCTGGTGGTACGAGCGCGAGTCATAAAACGTACCCGTGCCACCCAAATCACCATGGCGTGTACATGGTTCTTAGAAGCCGGGGGGTGCACCCAGACGGCACGAGGGTCCAGTGCAGCACAGTGTGCCACACCGCGACTTGCCATATTAGGACACGGCTTGAGTGGACGCAGTTCATCTGCTGGAACACCCCTCTTGACGTTCTACTCGACCACTTCCACTCCGTTGGCGTCGCGTTCGAGGGCGAGTACGACGATGTGCCGACGGAGAATATGCCATCTCCAGGGTGTTAGAGGTCCCGCATGGTGGCGGGTGAGGTCAGTAGCATTGGGCGTTCGGACCTTTTTGCAACGGAGGTGAAAGTTAACCGAACGATAGCAGGTTATCCACACCCCCGTAATCACTGACACTAGGGCGGAATATGCGACGCGTGACGAATTCACCGTGTTTCCCACGCTTCGGAACCATAATGGTGTGCGGACCCATACCTCAAGTGATAGACGGGAGAGAATACACGTTGACGTGGCGTTTCTGAAGTGATGACGAATGAACACGGATTATCATATAGAAATTCGGCTATGGAATCCCCAGCCTCACTCGAGACCGTGCGCGATCACAGTCTACAGCTACATGAAGCCGTGCCTGACAAGTTACACCAATGAAAGAGGATGCGCGCGGGCTTAGTGCTGGGATGATCGGCTTCCGACGGGAGTCTATGACGAATAATAAGTGGGCGTAATGTTCCGCTGCACCGATACCTCGAGGCGCAGACACTCGCCCTGAGGTACCTTGCTCGTACTGCGCTCAGGGTTGAAACGTTGGCAATCCTGTCAAATCTTGCCACTGGATTTTTGCCTCACAGGTGACGGGGACTGAGATGGACAGGATGGCTCCAACGCTTCATTAGTGGTTAGCTGCAACGTGCTGACTGACGGTGGCCGCCCGCTGCACGCGACTTTCACTTTAATGGACTCACAAACGACACCGAGGCGATTGATCGTCAAGATCTGTCTTGGCTGGATTTGGATTCCGCCTGTCTGCCAGCGGTGGTAGGCACATTGGTTATGAAGCATGTTGCTCTAGTGCCATGATATTCACAGGAGCCAACGTGCACCGACTCGAATCAGTTAAAGAGCAGCCATTAATCGTCTTCTGTCCCTCACAGGTTCTCCCCCCTCCCTTATCGAAACCGAACCATGTATACAGTCGGTCTACAATCAGCTGCCGATGCCTTCATTGTGTCGAGCCTCAAGGCCCAAGTGGTTCTGGCTCTTTTCATTGTTCTCGTGTTCCTGATCTTTGGTCATGGCTCGTCCAAGGACGGCCTCTCCGGGCAAGCCCCTGTCTATTTGCCTGGATGTCATCTCCTCGCCATCGTTCCATTCTTTCGACGACGCTTCGACTTCCTCAACGACGGTTTCCGTAGGACGGGGGAGAAGCTATTTCAATTCAGTATGCTGCGCGTTCGTGCCCGCTCGTCTCTCGGACCGCAAGTGGGTTACTAACATGTGCCCCAGGAGACCATCATCGTTGTATCCGGAGAGTCGGCACGCAAGGAATTCTTCGCGAACCGGGCTTTCGATCTGACGGAAGGATACAAGGTTTTGTCTGGTGCGGTATGTGTCGCTTGCCTATCTCCATCTAGATCGATTGTGATGAACTACTGCCACTAGATCCCTATGGTCAGGGGTGTTACATCGGACCTGCAAACCCGACGGATAGCCCTCATTCACAAGCGACTTGTTTCAGCACAAAAAGACGACCACCTTAGACAACGTGCGCACGGCTGACTTTCATTCGTGTCATTCACTAACTCCCTTGGCAGTCATTATCCCCATTCTAGAGGACTGTGGCCGAGCTATGGATGCCTGGGGGCAGCGTGGAACGTTTGACCCCTTTGAAAAAATATATCAAGTATGTTTCAGGATTGCAGCGCCGTGTCCACAGACATTCATGTCGACTTACGACAGCTTGTCTTCCAAACCACTGTGCGCTGTATTTCTAGTCAGGAGATTGCAGATGACCCTGCACTCGTTGCGCGTCTCAAGAGTCTGTATGATGTGCTGGACAGCGGGACAACCCCGGCGAGCGTTCTGCTGCCGTGGCTCCCGGGTCCGAGTATGCTGAAGAAGTTGCTCGCGACCAAGAAGGTTTACGACATCGTCTCACGGGCCATCGATATCCGGGTGAACAGTGGGAAGCCTCAGAATGACACGCTGCAGATGCTTCTGGATGCGCAGGACGAGCGGCTGGTGATTGTAGGGGTGAGTGACGTCGAGACGAGATTCTGGCACGGGATTGACCATCTGCAGTTCATCATGGGTCTGCTGGTTGCGGGGGCGAGGGCAACTGGTACTACGGCGTCATGGCTGGTGACCTTTCTTGGGAACAACGTGGAATGGAAGGACAAGGCCATCCGCGAGATCGATGGACTGGTGTCGATGTACCGACCCGAAGCGAGAGCCGATATCTCGGTCCCGTTGGTTTTGGGAAGCGTCCCGTTAGAAGCGTGGGAAAAGGAGACGCCCGTTCTAGATGCCCTTATCCACGAGACACTTCGAATTGCACAGCCACACATTGCCATGCGGCGCAACCTCGGACCGGACACAGTCATCGACTCCAAGACCATCCCTTCAGGGGCATATGTCGTTTATCCATTCTCGGACGTCCATCTCAACCCAGAACTTTATCCGGATCCGTGGAAGTTCGACCCGAGCCGCAAGGAGGTGAAGACGCCGTTCGGCTATGTTGGGTGGGGAGGCGGTGAGTGTGCATGCAACCCGTTACGTCTCTCGTCGGGCTCATGTACTCATTCACAGGCAGCACCGTCTGTCTGGGCCAACGCCTGGCACGAATGGAGATCAAGCTCATCACCTCCATGATGCTCCTCCACTTCCGCTACTCCATCGTCGACGCACGTGGCGCACGCCCCGACCCCTTGCTCCCCAACTGGAACGACATCCTCCTCTGTCGCCCCGACAAGGACGCCTGTTATCTCGTTTATGACAAGACCGAACCATCCTTGTAGGTGCCATGCACGCAGTCCCGTCGTAGGCATCACTCGGCCCCCAAGGCTAAATTTATCTCCTTATTTGTTCGTTCAGACCTCTCGGCATTGCACGTTGTATCTATGTAATTCGTAACATTCCAGACTATCCCGGGACCACGCATACCTTGGCACACACACACACACACTCGTTTTGACCATACTCTTATTATTACATCTATTCCCCTTTACCTTTGGACTCCCAGCTGCTCGACTGTTCGTTTAGAGTCTGGGAAACTGTTTCGTGTAGGTCAATTTAAGCGTCTTTGGTATAGTCTAAACAGGTCAATTTAATTCGAGATCGCATGTAAAACGACGCGCATCGATCCGTGCGAGATACAGAGAACGTCATGATCCATGCTCGCACGTCGCAAACGGCGCTTGTCATTTGTCCTTTGACTTGACTCGTGTCTGCCCTCGACGTGATCGTGGCTGGTCCTTCTGTCTCGCCTCGGAGAGGATCTGAACTGCCCTATCCTTCTCCTCTTGTCTTCTTCTCCCGATCCAGTCTTCTCTGTCCCTCCTCTCCCTCTCTGCCAGCCGAGCCCGCTTCTCTCTCGATGGCTCCCACTTGCTCCGTAATATCCGGCGAACAGCTTCTGGACTGATTTTGAACTTGTCCGCGAGCACCGCGCACGAGAATGTGTCCTTGTCGAGCGCATGCAGCGAACGAAGTCCGTCCATGGCATCGCGCGAGAGCTTACGCGTGGGGTTCCAGCCACCCGGAAACGTCTTTTTGATCCTCTCGCGATGCCGTCGCCACTGCTCAGGGGTCGGAGCTGCAATGGGATGTCCTTTCGGTGGTGGTGGCGGCGGTTCGTCCTCGCTGAGATCCGGGCACCGTCTGTCGCTCTCAAAAAGGAGAGAGGTGGGGGGAACGTGCCCAGCCAGCTGCCAGTTGCGAGGTGGGACGCGTTGCGAGTAGAGGCGACATCCGGCGATGAACAGGACCCGTTGGATTCGCACAGACATGGTCTATGCGGACAGGTGTCGTTCACACTCCGCAACACTGAAAATCGGCATCCCCCGAACACGGCAGCGTGTGGTAGCATTCGACCCCCCTCCCGATCACAACGCTCAACATGGCGGACGTGTCAGGTGTAGAGATCAACCAAGGTCAGCTGTGCTCGTCGGCGCATCGGTTGTGGTTTGAACCAGCATCGTCTTTGTTGGTCCTCCAGCTTACTTGGACGTCCGCTCCGACAAATCCGACACCAATTGGTTGCTTTTGGATTACGAGGTCAGCATGACCTCTCTCGCGTTCGCTTGCCTTGACACGCCTGGCGCACACGTAGTCCGACCGCTCAGACAAGCTTGTGGTTACAAAGACCGGCACACGCGGCCTCTCGGAGCTTCGTGAGGCCCTGGATGACTCCAAGGCTTCTTATGGCTACGCACGTGTCACTTACTCCAATGACAAAGAGTCTCAACGCGAAAAGTTCGTTCTCGTTGTATGGATTGGATCGGGCTGCAAGGTGATGCGCAAAGCAAAGGTCAGTCTTCCGTTTTACGTGCAACACCGCGGTGTTTGTCAGTCCGTCGGTGCCGCGTGCTGTCCTCTTCCCTGACTCACGTCACACACTCATTCTACCCTAGTTGGGATTCCAGTATGTCCATCAACTCACCTTGTTCCCCTGCACATCGTAGATTTCCGTCCACACAGCAAGTGTCAAACAGGTGCTGCGTGTTTACTCAATCGAGGTGGCTGCTCGTGAAAGGGACGACTTGAAAGAGGACCCTATCGTCTCTAGGCTGCGTAAAGTGAGTGACGTGCTCCAGGCTACGCGTGCCCGCCATCACTTCCTGACACAGCCGTCCGATGCGTAGGCTGGTGGCGCGAGTTATGATGGAGTGTAACGTCGTACCTTTGTGCTGGTCTGACGCGAACACAATATTGCTCTACAGTCGTGCATGTCAAATTGCCACCACAGCTCATGTCATATATCAGTGGCAACTAGGTTGACACCGCCATGACAGACAATTTCGCCCATCGATTGTGGATCCATTCTCCATATATGGCTGCATCAAACACCCTCTAAGTTGGACCCCTCCACAAGGGTGAATGGTTCAGAGGGCAAACCTTGTAAGGTTTTGGATGCCCTCGTCCGTCAACCGCATGCCCATCCAGCCGTCCATCCGCTTAGCCGACAGAGCGTTCTCGTAGAACGCAATGGAAGGCTCGTTCCACTGCAGGCCTGAATGAATACCTGGACGTATCAAGGCACCTGCACTCACCGTGAGTACGGACCAGTCAAGACGTCCGCAATTCTGTCGGAAAAAAAAAAAAGGAAGTCATGGGCACGTGTGCGGAGGCAAAAAAGAAAAGAAAAGAAAACAGACTACGTACCTTTTCTTGAGCCACTTTACCGAGCCCGGCGAACAGTGCCTTGCCAATTCCCTTGTTCCGGGCCTCTGGTTTCACAAACAGGTCCTCCAGCTGTATTAGGTGTTCGTGTCAAGGGTGGACGAGCCGAATTTGCACGCGGACGTACATACAACCCTGGTCTTCCCGTCCAGGTCGAAAAATTGAAGAAGTAAAGAGCCATGCCAAGGGGCACGCCGGGTTCCGCGGGGGTGCCCTGGAACGCGAGAAGGGCATGTGCATAGCCCTTTTCAAAGACATTTTCTCTGAACTGCGGAGGGTGAACGGGTGTCCGCTGCACTAGAAAAGAGTGCCTACCAGCTCTCTGGTAGCTTTTGCAGACTCTGGCTCCTTCTCGTATGTGGCCTACACAAGCGTCAAGACGGGTCGCACGGTGTGGCAGAGTGGGTCATACGAGATCGCGGACGAGTTGTAAGAGGGTATCCTGAGTGACCCGGTCAGTGATGCACGTGGCGATGCCATGAATACGCACGACGTCGTTGATGGTGGCAGGACGGATGTGGAATTGGACGGCGGACATGGTCGACTCGACGCTGGTATAGATTATCTTATCTGCACGAGCAGCTTGGTGGGTTGTTTGTGTACACATGTTTGTGTGCAAACCTTGTTCGTGACTTTTCGTCGCATCCCCCTTCTCTGCAGGCACGTCTGATCCTCTCCACTGCCCCTCATGGATCCAGCAAAATTGGCCAAACTTCAGGCGCAGGCTGCGGCTAACCGGCTTGGTGAGCGATTTTTGGTTAGCCATGCACGCGTTGTGGCCATCGCTTCATCTTGCCGCGTTTTTCCCCCAAGTCATTCCTTCTAAACATGTTCCAGGTGGAAAGGGTACTATGCGTCGGAAAGTTGTCCGGAAAACAAAGCCCTCTGCTGCACAAGACGATAAGAAATTACAGGCCGCTCTCAAGAAACTCAATGTGCAACCTATTCATGGAGTAGAAGAGGTGAACATGTTCAGAGAGGACGGAAATGTGCTACATTTCACCGCTCCAAAAGGCAAGTTCTCGATCTGATACCTCGCCGGCGTTCATTTCTTCTCTCATCACGACGGCCGAGCGGGACCCGAGATATTGATCTTGTTTGCTATTTTCTGAACAGTTCATGCCGCGGTGTCCGCCAACACTTTTGCGATCTATGGTGCAGGACACGTCAAAGAACTTACAGAGCTGGTTCCGGGTATTCTAAACCAGCTCGGCCCTGATTCCCTTGCGTCGCTGCGCAAGCTCGCTGAATCTTACCAAGCGATTCAACAAGGACAACAGAGGCCGGTAGCAGGTGGTGCTGAGGACGATGACGACGATGTCCCTGATCTCGTCGAGAATTTTGACGTCGAAGGCGAGCAGGCGACTGCTGCAGCGGCTGACGCCAAGGAAAAACTAGACGACGTGAACTGAGCACACATGAGGAGGGCGTGAGCTGGGTTTGCGAGCGAGCATTGCTGGCTGGCATGTCTGTCGTGTGGGTCCCTCACTTGCAGGAAAGGAGGATTACTAAACAGAACTGGAAGTGGTGGGGACTCTTCTTCCTCTTTTCTCCCCTGGTGTTCGACATTTGGTCCTCGATGATTGTGCTATAGGTCTTGCATCCGTTTGCTCGTGCCCCGCTCATGCTTACTCGGTTTCCTTTCGTTTGCTTGTCGCGGTCTCATCTCTGTTTTTTCTTCGTTGTGTCTGTTCCCATGCGATCGACCACCCCATCATTCATGTTCGCACTGTATTTCTGCTTGCAACGTGTGGGATTTCATCCATGGTGTTGTGTCATGCTCGGTAGCGGGATTTTGGTTACGGTGCCCGTTCAACCTGCGGGCAAGACACCGCAGTCTCGAGGGACTGGTGTACATGTACTGCGAGCCCCCGCGGAAATTCAACTAGCTCAGTGATGCTTGAGATCTATCTTCTGATGGTAGCAGACTCGCGATACTCCCGATCACGGTGCTAGTCCGTACTGCTCCAGCAAGATTACGAGCTGCAGGGGCGAGCGCGAGCGCAGAAGTTCCGGGATTCATATTCGATGCTTGATGTTGCAGAGGACCAACGGACGTTTTGTTGTCTGGTCGGTAGGACGGTCGAACGCGAAACATCGACAGTTCAGTGAGCCGTGGTCAGCTACGAACGTGTAGAACGTCAGGTGATCTCGGAGCCACTGTCCCCCAACTGAGTCGGCTGCGCAACCGTTAGTGGATCTCCGACTTGTCGTGTTGCCAGATGCCCAGACGGTTTACTCGCTTTCAGACACGAGGTCAGTGACAGCTCATGCAGTGTCTCTACTACGACCCGGGTGTTCATTTCCTTAGACCTCCGCTTCCCAACGTCCCTAACCGGAGATGGAACTGACGCCATGTGAGTGTCCAGGTCGCGGTACACGATACTCCCTATGGAGTTAGCAATCCCCTACTGGGGACCGCCGATAACTCGACTAAGGTTTTGATCGCATAGGAACACGGACTGCGACTACTCCGCAGCATATCTGACGCTGCACGCTGATTACGGTCTAGTGGGCCATGGAATGACGTTCACCATCGGTCGGGGTACCGACATCGTGAGTCATCGTGATGTTACCTTTCTCCATCCACCAAAATGCAACGTGCATCTGGTCTAACGATCGGGTGGATGGAGAGATCCTCACTCACGTCTACACGTGGCATGAACGCATGGGAGAACGGTTTTCCCGCTATCTGTCGCCTTATGATTGACCCATGATGATGATGGATGCTTTCACGAGCAGGTCTGTCGTGCCATCGAGGTGGTTGCCCAGCGCTTGATCGGTCGCGATCCAGAGGGGTTTTTCGAGAACATGGGTCAGGCATGGGACTGGATGTCTGGAGATCCTCAGTTACGCTGGTGGGCATCCTCGATCTGATACGCCTGCGTAAGGACCTGCGCTCATAATGAACTTTTGCACGTACATGCCCGTTGGCGGCCTTTTGTTGTTCTTGCTGCTCTAGGATTGGCCCAGAAAAGGGCGTCATCCACCTCGCGCTGGCGGCCGTCAACAACGCGGTCTGGGATATGTTTGCAAGATCACGAAAAAAGCCACTCTGGAAGCTTATTGTGGACATGACTCCCGTAAGTCCTCTCACATTTCTCGCATAAATAGATGGAGTTAGGTCGCAACCGTGCATCGGTACCGGTAAATACACCCCCATCTGCATCAACCTCGTGGACCTGCATCTAGGAAGAACTTGTCGGCGCAACGGCGTTTCGGTACATCACCGACGTGCTTACACGCGAGGAAGCGCTGGCAATGCTAAAATCAAAGGAAGGAGGAAAGCTCGAAAGAGAAGCGTACGTGAAACAAGTAGGGTGTGTGCAAACCCCACTTGGTCGACGGCTTATCGACGAGGCTGTGCCTGATAGATATCCTGCATATATCACCTCTGCTGGCTGGCTCCGTGAGACGGAAGTTGATTCAAAGACTGAGCGAGGAACTGATACTTCTGATGCTATTGCCTACGACTTGGCTAGGGTACTCCGACGAAAAGATTGCACGTCTCACAAAAGCGGCAGTCCAAGCTGGGTGGACACACTTCAAGATGAAAGTTGGCTCCTCACTAGAAGATGATCTACGACGGGGTAAAATGATCAGGCGTATCATCGACGACCCAAAGAATTATCCCGCCGGTGCGTGATAAGTTGGTAGCTAATAGGTGTGTGCGTGACGCGAGCCATTGGTCAGACAAGCCCCTTCGCTGTCCCAGTAGCCCTGAATTAAAAGGGAGGAACGCGGGCCCGACCGGAGCAGTGCTGATGATTGACGCGAACCAGGTATGGGACATTGACGAAGCTATCAAATATGTGAAAGCGCTCGCAGAAATTCGACCATGGTGTGGAGAGGTGGGTGTTGACTGAAGACGAACATTACTAACGTCATGTACAGGTTCATTGAGGAGCCGACGGCGCCGGATGATATTCTTGGACACGCGGTCATAAGACGGGCACTCGCTCCGTACGGGATCGGAGTTGCAACAGGGGAACATGCACACAACAGGATGATATTCAAGCAACTGTTCCAGGCGGAAGCGGTGGACATAGCGCAAATTGATGCATGTAGGTTGGGTGGGGTAAGCGAGGTGCTTGGCGTGCTTCTAATGGCGGCCAAGTGAGTGGGTTGGCCATGTCGGGTGGATACTGAGATGCCCTGGTGCGGTGTAGGTTCGGTGTGTTGGTGTGTCCGCACGCGGGGGGTGTCGGGCTCTGCGAACATGTTATCCACCTGAGGTGGGTGGTATCCATGGGGTAGGGTGAGATCTGACAGGAATCGGCGTTTACAGTTTAATCGACTATATTGCAATCTCTGGGTCGATGGAGCGGAACGTCATCGAATATGCGAACCATTTACACGAGCATTTTGTGTACCCCTGTTCGATCAATGAGCAGGGACGATACGTCGTCCCGGAGAATGAGAGGGAAGGATACAGGTGCGTGGTGGTGTGGCGGAGATGGAGTCGTTCTGATACAGGAGCAGTACGGAGATGCACACGGCAAGCATCGCCGAGTATGAATTTCCGCACGGGACGTATTGGAGGCAGCGGTGAGGAAGCAAGCTAGATAGGGGTGTTTGTATGTATTTGTGACAATACATCACGTGATGCCTCTGAGTCGAAGTGCACGCTCGATGGGTTTTTGATGAGGAGAGTCGATGGCATACGAAGAGCAACGGTCATACGCGCAACCAGCGCTGCAGAGCGCCGTGCACGTCGAGCGCGATGGCAGACGGTTGTATGTGCGTGGGCAGTCGGTCGGCTTCCAGTACACAAACCGGGCGCCATTTGTGCACGATGGGTTTGGGCCCTCATCCCCGTGCGCGCCGACTGGACCCACTCACATGGCCGGTCCATGTCGCCGACCGCTCCCTACCCCCCGCACGCGCCCCGAGTCGATGCCACCGCCCCACCGCCAGTCTCCGCTCGTCGTGCAGGCACCTGCCCCGTCTCGCCCCGCCGTCCTTGCACCATCCGCCGCACTCGCCGTATCTCCAACCGCACCCCCCGCACGACGTCCACTCCCCACCCCTGCCGTCTCACCCGCGGGCCCATCCATCGCCAGGCCCACCAGTTCCCCCAAGTCCGTCGTTGCTACTAACCCCAATCTCGATCGCGATCTCCGTATTCCTAGCTCCATCTCTCGCCGTACCGCACCTCCAAACGCAAACAACCTGCCTCATTCCGCCCCCGCCGCCCCCTTCTCTAGTCCATCTCCAAGTTGGCCTCGCTCATCTCGTCCCGGTGCGCACGAGTCACAGGAGTCCAAATTTCCCCTGCTCCAGGATCGTAGCATTCCCCCTGTATCCTCCGGGTCGATCGGAGTGAACGTAATCGAACGCAGAAGTACTGTCTCCGGTGTCTTACCCCCGACTGTCCCCCACCGCGTAGAGAGCCCTGAGCGCGCACAACCAACCCAGCGGCTCCAGTCCCTCCCTGCTCAGCGACCCCTTCCTGTTTCTCCCACTGAACCACCTCGTGTTCCATCCCTTCGCCAACGCGTCTCGGCTTCTTCGGAAGATGAACATGACATATCCTCCCCGTCGGACTTGTCCTCACTTTCTGACCAGGAGGAGTACGAGCCGATGGTATTTGCTGATCCCCTGCAGGCAGAAGACGACGAGCACGAGATCGTATTCACAAGGAACTCACATACGCCGAGTCCCCAGTACGGAATCAGAGATTTGCCCCCTCATTCCAGGACAGCCATCGCATGTCGTGATGACAGTCAGAGCGCTAACTCGATCGTCTCTGGTACTCAGCAGGAACGGACCATCCGTACGCGCCCCGCGCGCTCAGAGACACTCCCCCAACCCTTCATTCCGAGTTCGAGCATCCCGCTGGGTCGACTCCAGACCACCAGCCTCCCACAAAGTCCATGGGCACACATGTCGCCTCCGGTATCCGGTATAATCAATTCGTTTTCTGATCATAGCTCCAGTCCTGGTACGTCCACGGCAGTGCCTCAGTCTCTTACCCTGCGTCTCGCCTCGATGGGATTGGTGGAGGAACGCCAACGAGAGAGGGGAAAGCAGACTCATCAGGAGATACCAACTCCAACTCTTGCTCAGAGTCCCACTGCAGCCGCTCTCGGTCCTACCAGTCCGGTGCACCAACAGCAAGGGTGGCCCGCAAACATGCCTCCTCTTCCACGTACACCAGGAAACACCCCTCGTCCTCGCTTTAGTACGACGGACGCTTCGAGTGAGTCTGTATTGCCCAGCGCACGTATTAACATCTTACATATACCCTTGAGTAGAGCAGAGCCAGCCGTTCAAGCCAAATGGAACATCTCCACAGTCTTCCGCATCGTTACCAACGAGCCCAACGCACCCAGCGCGCCCCTTCTCGTCATCTCCGAATTTTGATGCCGCATTTGATCGGAAGTCTTTTGCACAGCAATTACTTCGGCAGCAGCCTCACTCCCAGTCGCAGCAGAGTGAACGCCAGCTTCAAAAACAGCGCGCACGAGATGCCGACATAGATCTAGATGATGCGCCGCCGCCTTCACTGCGCCGATCGCCCTCGCCTGTCCGTCACGCCCTCACTCGGTCTCCAGTGATTGAAATTACAAACGATACGCCGCCGAGAAGGCAATGGGCACCCGGCCATAATGTCATACCACGAACTAGCAACGCCACTGAGAACAGCACGAGTAGTCCTTACGTGGCACACCCTGCAGGGTCGCAGTCTCCTGAAAGAAGGGGTCAGCCACTACCTCAGCCTCCGGTCGAATCACCAACTCAGTCTCAGCAGACGACGGTAACAAGGGCACCGTTTTCTGATGTACAACGTGATAAGGAGAGCAATGTCGATAACGATGATGCAGCTGGTCCCAGTATCTTGATTTCTGCACTAGATAGACCCGATATTTCGACCTCTGAAGCTCCTAGTATCACGGTATCGGATCACGGAACGCCTGCCATTTCGGTGCCTCCTGTTAATTCTCCCTCCATAATCTCCTCGCTTCCAAAAATTGTGGCTTCAGATCTGGGTCAACCACATAGACCCAGACCGTCACCTGGTGGTTTTGGGTCTCGACATACCCATGTTCAAGAAACATCTCCCTTGTATCCCGTCCCCGGCCGTGGCCCCGGACCTAAACGCGGCCTCCCTTCCCCTCCCTCCTCGAGTCCTATGCGCACCAACAGCCTCTCGTGCGGGGGATGCAATGGCCCTATCACTGGCCGCATTGTGAGCGCCATGGGCCAGCGATGGCATCCTAACTGCTTCAGATGCACTACCTGCAATGAGCTCTTGGAGCACGTGAGTAGCTATGAACGTGATGGGAGGCCGTACTGTCATCTGGATTACCACGAGGTCCGTATCATGTCGTTGTGCTGTGATGACGACTGACCACACGTCCACATATCACCTGAGCAGGCCTTTGCTCCCCACTGCTTCCACTGCAAAACAGCCATTATCGATGAACGGTTCATCACGCTCGACGATCCTGCCCTCGGCAAACGTACTTACCATGAACAGCACTTCTTCTGTGCCGAATGCGGGGACCCGTTCCTCGCACCAACTAGTCCGCTCCCACCATCTGTTGCGCGCACGGGCGAGCTGAATTTCGCTGGCGACGGTGAATTTGTCGACGATGACGTTGGCTTCACGGTGTACAAGGGACATCCGTATTGCGAGGCCTGTCACGTGCGGCTTCGGATGCCAAAGTGCAGAGCATGCAAGAAGAGCATCAGGGATGGCGTCAGAGCTGTAGAAGCGCTTGGAGGCAAGTGGTGCTGGGGATGCTTCGTGTGCGAGGTGTGTCCACATGTTTGTTAACCTCTGCTTCGCAGTTTCCTCCTTTTCCTCCCTGATGTGAGCTGACAATGGGAACGGCAGGGCTGCAAGAACCCATTTGAGAATCCATCCTTTTTCTTGCGGAACGAAATGCCATTTTGTGAGCCTTGTTTCAGTTTGATCTTGAGGAACGACGTATGAAGGCAGTGGTAACGAGCGTTGGACGGTCTTGTTAAGACGATTTTGACGATGACTACCCTCAAGAATTTCTTATTGGAGCAGTCTTGCACCGTTTCCGCATTTCGCTTTCGACATTGATTATTTAACGTCGTTCTTGGTGCTGTTATAGTCGAATACCATCATGTATGCACGCCGTGTATAGCCATGTATTTATTATAGACGACTTTAAACTGAGCTTTACATGCTTGCATTGATGTTACCAGTACCCTCACCCATGAGAGACAAAGACAGTGGCTAGAGCCTGCTTCATCAGGAGGTAGTAGTAACTATGCCTACTGAGCAAGGGTCATAGCCAAACATACAGAGTTAACACTACTACGAGCACCCTTCAACCAGGCTTAGTTGGTTCAAGCCGATTGCTATAGTACTTGAAAGGTATGGAAGATTCAACCGAGTATTGAACTTTCTTTCCAGTGCTGGTGCTTGAGTTTTATACCGAGTTCTGTTCAGGGTGTCACTATTGTGCATGGCAGTGAACTTTCTACTCTAGAAGCTCCCTAGCAAGGGAACAGATAGAGATCCCTGCAGGTACTCCACTGAACAATTCAGAGTGTGACTCATTCATTGCTATACTGATGGATTATCATCAAAGTAGTTCCCTGCCAATGCAGAGTGAGTGTTCCATACACCGGACAGTGCCCGATGCAACCCGTATCGTTGTATTATCTCCGACAGGACAGTCGAATCACCTTCTGATCGCTGGAGGAGCCTAATATCCGGAAGAGGGGGTAGGGTTTGGAACACAAGACGCGCTATGCCAATTTGCGCCAAGTAATCAGTAACAGGCACGCGCGGAGGGTACTTACTCTCCAGTTCTACAACACGCTCGATTGACCCGTATTTCCTAATAAATTTGAGTGCACGGTTCGGTCCAACGTTCTTTATCCGTCGAGAAAAGTCTGTGCCGAGGAGAAGTGCAAAGTCGACGTAGCCCGCGCGGTCCAATTGGAGGTTCGCACGAATAGCCTCGCCTTGAACGACGACAATGGGGGATTCGCGTGTGGTAATGCCACGCAGCATTGGGGCCTCGTACACGAGCACGTCCGTGTCTTCACTCACAACGTAATCCGCATGACCATGGATGACAAGGGCACACGCAAGCGCTTCTGCCTCGTACGGACCCGAGGACTCGATGCACGGGACGCCCATGGCTCGTAGGAACTCCTTACACTCTTCATATACTTGCGTCGTGGGGGAATTGCTCCGACGTTGGTATGACCGGGAGATGATAGTGCTTCGCTCGGTAAGTGTCATCAGCGCGGACTCTATTTCGAGCAGAGGGACGCAGGATGGATGGCCAGAGAGGTAATTCCAGATGCGACCCTCATCAAGTGTCATCTGGAGTTGCTGCTTGGACATGACGAACTCTAACTTCGCATCAAGGGTGTCAAGGCTGCTCGCTGGGACAGCATGGTCGTGTTCTTGCACTGGGACCTCAGGCCGTTCGAAAGACGAAGGTATAGATGTAAGCTGACTGATGCATTGGCTGTACTCGGAATATAATGTGGAAAGTTCCGATTGAAATGACTCGATGGGGTCGGCTAGCAAGTGAGCACTCTTCGGTGGGGATTGCACCGCGGCATTCCAGTGGACAAATGGAAGCGTCGGAAAAATATCATCATAAGGGTCGTCAAGTATGTCGCAAGAACGAAGTTCATCGTCTGTGATCGCGTGACTAGAATCCTCTGGATCCAGTAGTGGCGGCACGTAGTGCAATCCAGATCTAGATGTCGAAGGCGACACGGCAACGAGATCCAGGTCATCCTGAAAGTCGTGTATCCCCATGTTGGTGTGTGAAATGAAATAAGAATGTTGTGAGGGTGAACGCAGAGGGCATGCTGACGCAAGAAGCGGGAATCCTGACACATGCGCATCAAACGATCTATGAGTTGATTTGATATTGCTGAGGGCGTCATTGACGCGTTGACAATCGGTGCTAGGCAGAGAGCGGTAATAGGAAAGAAGGCGCGTCAGCCTCCGCAATCTATGAAGTCTGGTTGTTTCGATTGACCCTCGGATGGCCTCCATCTGTCGGGATTCTCTACGTCTCTCGACCTGTATTTAAATGAGATGAGGGTGCAAAGGGGAGAGCGAAACGCGCCGACCTCACGCGTTTTAGCTGCGCTGCGTTGTTGTCCATCAAAGACACAAATGGCATGTATATCAGAGTCTCTCAGTTCTGTGAGTATACGATGCCAACCGACGATGTGCCTGTGAGGATGAGGCATGGGTGCGAAATGGAGGCGTTGAGTGACGAGAGTGCCATCACTGTCAGACAGCTTGAGTGAGTCGCAGCGTGGTGTCAAGGAAGGAGAGATGGCATGCCCACATGACGACTGTCTTTCCGCACAGGGAGATAAGGCGGTCGGGGAGGCTCTTGAAGACATGCGGACTTGCAAAGAGTCGGCAATGAGCTACAGTAATTGGGAGTGCACTCACCAGGTCTTTTGAAGGAAAGGGGTGATGCCTAGCACGCCCATGATCTACGACTTCGAGGATCGATAGCTCTGTATCATATCAAGACGCAGTTACGCTGCTAGCAAACAAACAATCGAGGAACATTGACCAACTTGACCAACTTTTCCAACTCCGCCTGCAGCCACGTCGCGTCTGCCGTCTCGCACAGGCAGGACAGACCGCCAGCAACGACATCGACGACTGCGCTCATTCGGCGGTGCCTACCACCCTGGTCACCCTACCGTCCATACTCATTCCAACTTTCAAGCCCTTTCCAGCCCACATTTGCCCGCCATGTCAGTCATGCTCACAAAATTCGAGTCGAAAAGCAATCGCGTCAAAGGTGGGTATATCATACTCAACCTGTCTAATCGTGTTTGAGAACTCTCCCTTCTTCAAGGACTCGCATTTCATCCCACTCAGCCTCTCCTCGCCGCTGCTCTGCACAATGGTAGCGTACAGCTATGGAACTACCGTATGGGTGTCCTGGTTGACAGGTTCGAAGAACACGAGGGTACTCTCCCTCTTTCTCAGCGATGCGAACCACCCTTATTGATATTTTTGATAAAGGCCCTGTTCGAGGTGTTGCCATTCATCCCAGCAGAGCTCTCTTGGTAACTGGCGGTGACGATTACAAGATCAAAGTCTGGGGTCAGTACCATCAATCACCTGACAGTTGATTCTGACTCCCCACAGATCTGCGTCCGCAGAACCGTCGCTGCCTCTTCACTTTACACGGACATCTGGACTACGTCCGGACCGTCCAGTTTCACCACGAGATGCCCTGGATCGTGAGTGTTCCATGTCCTCTCAGCTCACATCCGTTCATCTACCCGACATCCCAGCTGTCGGCATCCGACGACCAGACCATCCGCATATGGAACAGCACTTCTCGCAACTGTATCGCTATCCTTACTGGCCACTCACACTATGTCATGTCCGCCCAGTTTCATCTCAAGGATGATCTTATCGTGTCAACATCCATGGACCAGACCGTACGCGTTTGGGATATATCTGGCCTGCGAAAGAGTACTCCCAGCACTGGACCAAACAGCTTCGAGACATTTGACACGTTCTCTACTGTGAAGTATGTACTTGAGGGCCATGACAGAGGCGTCAATTTTGCCGCTTTCCATCCCACCCTCCCCCTGATCGTCTCCGCCGCTGACGATCGCACGATCAAAATTTGGAGGATGAGCGAAACAAAGGCCTGGGAAGTCGATTCTTGTAGGGGACACTTCAACAACGTCTCCAACGCGCTCTTCCATCCTAAACACGAACTCATCGTTTCATGTGGTGAGGACAAGACAGTCCGCGTATGGGATCTTGCCAAGCGTACCGCAATTCAGACCTTCAGGAGGGAGCAAGATCGATTCTGGGTCCTTGCCGCACACCCTAATCTCAACTTGTTTGCTGCAGGTATGATTGGAACGCAAGTATAGATACGCATTTGTTGATGTGCTTTGCCAACTTAGGACACGACAGTGGCCTCATTGTGTTTAAGCTCGAGCGCGAACGGCCCGCCTTTTCAGTCCACGCCGACTCATTGTATTACGTCCGGGATAAATACGTCCGGGCATACGACTTTAATACTGGTTCAGATATTGGTCTTCTTAGCGTCCGCAAATTCGGCAGTCCTTACGTCCCTCCCCGAACGCTGAGCTACAACCCTGCCGAACGGGCCGTGATCGTGACGATTTCCTCGGACAATGGTTTGTTCGAGTTGTCTTCTCTGCCTATGCAGACCAATGGAGAAGTCAAGGACTCATCCACAGACGGTAACCGTGGTCCAGCCCACAGCGCAATCTTTGTGGCTAGGAATAGGTTCGCCACTTTGAATAAGACCACACAGGTAAAATGAAGTCGTGACAGTTAGCCATGTGAATGCTCAGCCTTCGTCAGCTTATCGAGGTTCGCGATCTGTCAAATTCCGTGGTTAAAGGAATCAAGGCGCCAATCCAGACCAACGAAATTTTCTACGGTGGGACCGCGTGTCTTATTCTGAGCTCTACATCCACGGTTGCCCTCTATGACATTCAACAGCAGAAGATTATTGCTGAGCTAAATAGCCCCCCTGTCAAGTATGTCGCCTGGAGCTCGGACGCGCAACTTGTAGCCTTGATGAGCAAGCACAGTGAGTGCTGATCCCCTTCCTTCATTGCGTTGCCGTGACTCTAATGGCGGTAGCGATTACCATCGCCAATAAAAACTTTTCTCAAAGCAGCCTGGTTCATGAAACCATTCGAATCAAATCCGGAGCATGGGATGACGCGGGCGTCTTCATCTATTCTACTCTCAACCACATAAAATATTGTCTCCCTCAAGGGTGTGTTGGCTATACCATATCAAGCCCTCGACACTAATCTCACTTCTTTTTGGTTAATCATGTTGAAGTGACAATGGGGTGATATGCACGCTTGACAATCCCGTCTATCTTACGCGCATCAAAGGTAAAACAGCACACTGTTTGGACCGTTCTGCGCGTCCACGGACGATCACTTTTGACCCTACGGAATACCGATTCAAGCTTGCTTTACTTCGAAACAACTATGAGGAGATGTTGCATATCATACGGACATCGACACTCATTGGGCAGAGTATTATTGCTTACTTGCAACAAAAGGGATTTCCCGAGGTAAACCTGAACTTGTTCGGTTTGGGATTGCTGCCTGATACCCATGGTTATGGGTGTAGATCGCGTTGCACTTCGTCCAGGATAAGAATACGAGATTCGATCTTGCTATTGAATGTGGAAATCTCGATGTAGCACTGGAGACCGCAAGAGCGATTGACCGACCAGAGTGTTGGGAGCGTTTGGCGCAACAGGCACTCAAGCAAGGAAACCACAAAGTAGCTGAAGTTATACTACCTGCGCACTGTACTCAGGCTGACCGATCACCTTATTATAGATCGTTGAGAAGTCCTACCAACAGACCAAGAACTTTGACCGCTTGTCGTTCTTGTACCTAGCCACTGGCAGCATGGAAAAATTGTCGAAGATGCAAAAGATTGCGGCTGCGCGAGGGGATCCAATGTCACGCTTTCACAATGCCCTATATGCTGGTGACGTGCAAGGAAGAATCGCCGTCCTACGGGACGTGGGTCTTCGTATGAGATATTTTCAATTGTTTCCAGGCTATTTCGCTGACCCAGATCGTAGACCCGCTTGCTTTCCTGACCGCAAAAACAAATGGTTTGGATGAAGAGGCGGCTGAAATTCTGGAAGCCGCTGGTTTGAGCGAATCAGATGTCGACGATGTTCCCTCATTTGGCCAGTCGACACTCAAGCCACCATCTATTATCACTTCCACTGCGAGCCTCAACTGGCCATCGATCTCAACTGGCGAGAGCTTTTGGGACCGTGCTCTCGCGAATGGCAACTTGGATGGGGATAGCGAAGTTCCTTACATTAATGGCGTCGATGCTGCTGCTGCTTCCTCCGCACTCGATGATTGGGCAAAAGAAGAAGAGACTCCTGAAGTTGGTGCCGACGAGGCTGGATGGGACCTTGACGCTGAGGTTACTGATGATGAGACTCACACGGAAGAAGAGTTCGAGGATGCTGTTGGCGAGGACGACGATGAAAGAGTAGGTGCGACCCCAGGTGTAAGCGAGAACGAGCTTTGGGTGCGTAATTCGCCGTTTGCTGCGGATCATGTTGGCGCGGGGTCTTTCGACACCGCCATGCAGGTGAGCTGCGTTGGAGGAAATTTGAGGCACTACTGATCGATGTTCAGTTACTGAACCGACAGTTTGGAGTCGCCAACTTTGCACCCCTGAAGCAACTGTTCCTTTCCTTCTACCGCTCATCCCATGCCTACGTTTCTCCGTTGGCATCCTTGCCTCCTCTCCAGGTCCATATCAGACGCAATCTGTCAGAGGCCTCACCTGGGCGGGTTTTGCCTGTTATCGTGCGGTCCCTGTCATCTGTACGCACTGAGTTGCTGGAGGGTTTCCGTTTTGTCTCAGGCAACAAACTCCCCGAAGCCCGAGCTGTGTTCCGATCCGTATTGCAAACACTGCTCCTGGTAATAGTGACCTCGGATGAGGAAGCCAAGGAGGTTTGTCAATTCATCCACTTTATATCCCTTCTAGCGACACTGACCGGGTGGAAATTGCAGTGGCGCGATACTGTTATTTCCGCTCGCGAATACCTCCTCGGCGTGTGTATTGAATTGGAGCGACGGCGCATCACCCAGGACGAGCCAGACAATGTCCGTCGACAGTTACAGCTTGCTGCATACTTTACGCACTGTCAACTCCAACCGCCACACATGCAAATAGCCTTACGCAGCGCAATTGGAGCATTTGCCAAGGCTAACAACCATGCCACGGCTGCCAAGTTTGCGAGACGTCTATTAGATCTCAATCCGGACCCAAAGATTGTTGCGCAGGTGTGTTCTAGTAGAAGCTATACTCGATGGTGTCAGGCTTACGTGTGTCTTCTCCACAGGCACGCCAACGAATTGCGGCAGGCGATCGCAACCCCCGGAATGCAGTGGATATATCCTATGACGAATCCACAGAATTTGATGTCTGCGCAGCCACGTACACGCCGATTTACAAGGGCTCTCCATCGGTACACTGTCCATATACTGATGCGTCGTTCTTACCCGAATTTAGAGGGAAGCTGGATCCCCTGACAGAGTTGACGGAGATTGGGGTGACAGCGAGTGGGTTGCCTGCTCCGCGATGAGTCGGAACCATATCGGATGGGGTCCTGCAGGATGGTCGCTCTGATTTTGGAGGGTCTACCATACAGTCCTTTTGCGTAACTTGATTTCGAAAATCTCCTGAATTCCTACACTAGACGAAATGCGTACTTGGAGGAGCACGACCAGTCATGTGACTCGCAGGCAGTTCGATACCCGTTGCCTTGGCGTTGCTAGGCCTCAAACATGGACAACGAAACAGACGACACGACGCCCGATACTATCGACCTTTTGGACAGCCCAAAGCCACCGTCGCAACAACCCGTTCAGTCCACTGAACCGGATAGAACATTGGAAGAAATCCTCGCGCAATCTTCCACGGATCTCATAAACACGTTTGCAGCCACGATTAGCCAAAACGCGGTGAAAGAAGCGAGCAAGTCTGAAAGTTTCAGACAAGGTATCCGCAAGTGCAACGCGCGTATATGCTCGTTTTGTTAACGACACGACCGAAACTGCGTTGCAGAGTTAAGGAGACGCTTGTTTCAGCAAGTCATTGCGACATATGTGTGGTCGACGGCTCGCCTCGCGCATGAAACGGATATGGCCGAGGGGAGGCTCGCAAAGGACGTAGAAGAACTGCTATCGGCGGAAAGGGACCAAGGCAGGTCGTCTCCTCCCACCCCTACGGTCTTGGGTAGGCAGGCATTACGCCGTCGCTGTCTCCATCCTGGGTTGGGACGATCATGGGCACTGACCGGACTTGATAAGATCGTCTTCGTGCTCGTCTCTCGGAGCTGATGGCTGCGGTCAGTAAGGCGGTGGAGATGTTTGCACAGTTTTGATAGTCGTCCTATATCAGCGTGTTTGTGCACCGGGATGTTGTGATGAACAAGGATCTGTAAAAGGAAACTTGCGAGTGACAACGATTGGGCGTGCTGTCGGGAGGGGACGTCGTGTCGTATGACAAAAATGACGTTGTAGTACACGCACGGACGCCAGACGTTTCTCAGAGCACCACAGCCAGCCCGGGCAACTCCTTCCACAACCAACACCATGTCTCCCGGAAAGGGCCCCCACTGTTCCTTCGTCCTGCTCGCCGAGTTCGACATCGACAGTGGGGCTCAGCTCACCTATCAGTTCCCCCAGCCGCTTGGTGCAGACGAAGGGTGAGACTCCAGCCCAGCATCGAAAGCCGACGACTGATACCCCATCAATAGACTCCTAGCCAACTTGATGCTCCCCGATGGTGCGGAGCGACACCTCGAAGACTGGACCATATTCTTCCTCAATCAGACCCCATTCAACACCATCTCGCCTGTCCTCGCTCTTGAGACCTCTGAACCTTCTGGTGATCCTTCGAGCGACCCAGACGGTCACCCGGAGCTCATATATGTGCTGAACTTGGTCCGAACGAAACACGATAAGACGGCTCGGAGGTGTGTTGCTCGGACTAATCGTAACCCTAAGTGTGATCTCTGACCGGTTTGACGCGTGTTTGCAGGGGTGCCGTCGTCAAAGCAATGGCTGTTTGTACCCGCCATCCGTTCATTCAGATCTTCAAGGCAAGTGTCGCCGCAACTTCCCTGTCCTGTTCACTCACACCACCGGCAGCCTGTTCTCCTACTCGCCTTGGATGAGTATTTCACCAATCCCTCGCAAGATTGTCTGGCCCGCTTGTTTGATGCTATCAACTCCATGGACGTCACTGGCACACCCGAACTGACCCGGTCCGAGAAGCTCGTCATGCGTGCATCCGAGCGCAAAGATATCTTTGGCGAAAAGTTTGCCTCCCAAAAAATTATCGAGAATGTGTCCAGTATCAGTAGCCTTTACGGAAAACGGCAGCACAAAACCACTTCGTCGGCGGAGTCGCATCCCAGTGAGGATGGCATACTTGTTCGACGCCCACCTCATGTTGAAGGTACGCGCGAGCGTTCCGCGACTGAGAGCAGCACCGCTAGTTCTCGTCCGCATCAACCCAACCCGTCCTCTCCGTCTGATTCGTCTTTCTCCCTGGGCGGGAGTGCGGTCTGGGTTGGCGATGAAAGCGTCATCCTGGACAATCAGGTTGGCGTTGCGATTGGAGGGGGTCCCGGGAGCGTCGCTTCCAGCACCCAAGTAAGTCGGGGCCGTAGGTCGACTGACGCATCTTCCTCGTCGTCTCGGGAACAAAACGCCCTCAGCGGCGCGATACCTACGACCTCGGATCCGCATTTACGTTCTGGATTGTCCAAGGATACCCATTTTTTCCAAACGACCATAGCTTATAAAGGACACCAACTCCCTATCAAGCTTCCCCTCGCCACTTTTCCCGAGGAAGTTGGTGATGTCAGTTCATGGCTCTACCCTACGTGACATCGACTGATACTTTGCATGTACTCTAGTATTCCCTAATTCAGCTAATACAAACGTTCTCCTCACCGATTGTGACTGTTTCTGGGCCTCATCATCCGCATCTACACACGAACGGAAATCTCACACATCCCATAATAATTCTCTTCAATGCACTCATTACTGGAAAGCGTATTCTCTTTTTAGGTCACAACATACCCGCAGGTCAAGTGGCCAACTATGTGTTGTCAGCATGTGCGTTGGGTTCAGGATGCGGCGCGGTCCTGAGAGGTTTTATCGAACGTGCGTTTCCATACGCTGGGTTGGCGGGAGGTGAGGACTGGGTTACGACGTAAGTTAGGACATCCCTCGTGGGTACAATGACGCCGATGCCATCTGCGTTTATAGACCAGCGTACATTGCAGGCGTTACCAATCCGATCTTTGAGACATCGGGATCATGGGACTTGCTGATGGATGTTGGGAACGGTCGCGTAGTGGTCTCCAAGGACATCCATATTTCCTTCCCGGTGGCCGCTATGCCCCCTGCCATCATTCCCCTAGTCCCTCGTTCAGGCGTGATCCGTGCTGAGAATTCGGGAGCGAGCGAGGAAGAAATTGCACGAATAACTACACGCGACGGGAGCCAATCCAATCAAAAGTCAGACTTTGCGGTGCGGACTGATAGCTTGGATAATATGTTCATTGAAGACGTACGTTTTTCTCTCGGTGGACGAAAGTGTATTTGACCGAGTTGTGTTCTCAGCTCATTTTGGCCATCACGTCACACTTTGGGGAGACACTGGTTAGACTGCGGTTTTCCGAATATGTGAGTCGGTTCGTGCGGCTTGCGTCCAAGTACGAGGAGGTAGCAACTGGCTCTACGGCTTTGGGGTTCCCAAGTGCACCATTCTGTGAAGGATCACTGGGGAGCGGCGTTGTGTTTTCAGATGAAACCGTGGCATCCAGGGAATTGGCTGCCAACGCTAGTCGTATCGAAGGTTGGCGAAGAACAAGGACATATCAGTACTGTGCGGCCGTACGTGACGCCTACAGGTGGCTCATTCGTACAACATCTCACAGAGGAAACAGGACTTTCAAAAACATCGCGTCACGGATGCGATCCAAGGATTTGATCTCATACATCAACTTTCGCGCCTTCGACTTGTAAAGAATATCCTCGATACCGAAGTTGAGTTGATTGTCCGCACTATTTCTGAGAACGTTGGATCATACGAGCAGGTCGTCGAGGTGTGTGTTATCTCTTGTGTGATAGCAAACAGCGGGAAACAGTTTATCTGGTGCGATGGTGTAGTTGTTGGCGCATATGCCGCCTCACGCCGGAGGACTGCAGCCCTTGAGCTTCTGCTTGTTCCATCAACTCGAGTCTGTGCGGGAAGCAACGGTGGACATCTTCAACGAACTGAGAACCCATCCGGTAATTGAGTGTATTTCTGGGAGATGTCATGGCGATTGATGTTCACTCGCCTTTCACAGGTTGGTGTGATGTTCCTCCAAACTCTCAATCACTTCCAGCGTTATGCGTACGTGCGACAGGCCTACGCCCGGGAATCTCGCTCAAAGGAGGGTAATGGCACCAATCACCTCGCCCCTCCACCTCCACTCACCTCACGCACACCTTCGAACCGGAGTGAAGTCAGTCTTGGTGGATTTTGATTTCTTCGATTGTCTCCTAGATCCCTCACTTTGCTTCACCTTACCTCTTTTTTTTTTTTTTTTCTCCCCCCCCCTCCCTTGATTGTGACCCTTAGCTTACTTTCGACCTTCGTGCGTATATTATTATTTTTTTCAGACTCTTTTCTTTTGTATAGAATTACTATTACATACTTTGTTCGCCCTATGGAGGTCAATTGGCCCCAGGGTGCATCACAAAGCGTAGTGCTAGAAAGCCAAGTACTGAAGGGGGTGATTTATATTTGGCTTACGAGAAGCGTCAGGGGGGGGGGGACAGGTAAAACGTGCACCTCTCTCCACAGTCCTAGTACATATAGCAAACTAGAAACTAATAGGACAGGTGCGTCACTAGACCATCCGCTCCTCGTCTTGTCGTGGATCCAACGCACGCAAATGGGGTATTCCCAACGAGGTGAGGAACCCGGACAGAGATGTGACGCTCGCGTCCTCTGGGTATATGACGCATAGCATGAACGCCAATACCGCAGCGATGACGCACGCAGCGAGCAGTGCGACGAATTTGTTGATGGTGCGGGACGCAATGAATAGGAGCTGGGCTGCCAAGAACACCAAGCCCCACAGGTACGTCGCCCTGGGGAGACCGAATGCGACTGAAGTGGGAAGGAAACCTACGTTGCTCCATTTGGCGAAAGCAAGGTAGCGTGCCTGAAATAAGAAAAAAAAAAGGCCGATCAGTGTGGGACAGCCAAGCGTGGTCAGGTCCAAACGTACGCCAACGGCAGCACTCGACTCCGCAAGCGGTCGATGTCTGAGATGGAGGCAGGAGGCTGAGGCGATGCTGACTGTGCAGGAAAGAACGGATGGAACGGCCATGGGTACCGTGCCTCCGCGTACGTTCGCGAGAAGGATACTAGCTCTGAAAGGGTCACCACGGTGAGAACTCGTTGCAAAGTTAAGAAAGAGAGTTTGACCGCTTACATGATGATAGGAAGGCTCTGCATCCAACGTGTCAAAAATGTCAAGGTCGGGTCCAATATACCGGCGTACCCATGAGAGGCTGTTTGTCCAGTCAGTGAGGCATTCGGACATGAAGTGTGTCCAATGGTCCGCGTATACTTGTTGATTCACGTACAACTCTTCCAAAAGGGAGTTGTAATGTCTGGGAATGCCCCACATCAACAAGTTGGCCAGTTTCGACAACCATTTATGTTCGACGACGTCGGGAGGGAACATTTCTTGCAACCTATCCAACTGGGCGGACTGTTGGCCGTAAAAGGTGAGGAACCGCTGATTCACTGCAAACAAGAGGTTGGTGTGCCATGTATCCGTTCGGAAATTACGTCACATACTGGTGGCACTGGCTAGACGTGCTAATGTAACGAGATGAGAAGCGAAACAGACGGAGCGATTATGTCTTACCAGCGTAACAGAGAGTATAGCCGTCCACACGTTGTCCTGTAACGTGGCGCTCACGTTGGAAGAGTCACGGATCGCACAGGAGCGACGTACCTCTCTTCCTGGACAGCAACTTCAAGAACTGCTTGCAAGTGTCTGCTGTGTAAGGGAACGTCGAGGTTCTTGACGTTAGCCTATCTGTCGTCCGCAGATCAACCGAGGTTAACGTGACTGCGGGGGCCGATACGACCTACCAGCTTGACCATGAGAAATGATATTGTACAAGTCAATCACGGTTTGCGAAAACTCCTGTTCGTGGGACTCGTGATGCATGGGGAAGAATTCGACATGCACCCAGTATAGTCTTTCCAGTGCCCATCCTATCCAAATGTGAGACGGGGCAAATACGAGGCAGTACGGAGCGCACCAAGATGCGAGGAAGACATTGCTGCTGGAATGCCGAGTGCTTCCGTCCCTAGATCCTCGAGCCAGAAGGGTGCTTTTCCAGTGTGATCCACAAAATAGTAGTTGCAGGTCATGGCATCATCTCCTAGCTCCAAAAACAACTCGCATCGAGGAAGGTTGATATTGAGGGATTGCAGGCCACTGTTCGCGACGTCGACACAAGCGAGAATGTGGGTTTGGATCTGTGTGTCCTCGATGTTCGCCTCGGTGACGACTGCAAAGCCGAGTTCGCTGGTGAGCACAAAGTATGGCTGTCCCTCGGGATGTACAAAGCGCCGCCACCCTGCAGCAGCAGACGTTGGTTCAGCCGAGGCGGTAGGCAAAGTGCAGAGTGATAGACTTTGTGGTGCTTGCGCCGACTTGCCACGAGAAGCGGGACCACGGCTGATGACCCAAGGACTGAGCTGGACGCTGCAGGAAGGAAGGATGAGCTAGTTGACCATCGAAGGCCAAGACCACGGACCAGCTGGGATTGCCGTAGCGCGAGGTATTCAATGAGGTTACCGGGATGAGCTTGAAACACGGTGCAACTGCGAGCTTGGGTATTCGTACGGTCGTGTGCATGACTGAAGATTGTCTGGTTCACGCCAACGACCAGACTCAAATACTCACCGTACAGCCTCATAGACCCCATTCGTAGTCATTCCCACTGCCTCACCGCCGCCGTAGACCGGATCTTTGGCGGGCTGTGGGCCGCACTGTCTGCACCGGCCACATCTCCACATCATGGCTGTGAGGAAGCTATAACCGCTATCACACAGACGCCTGTCTAATGGCAGAGCCAATCCGCTGCCTGCTCGGGACGTCGACTCCCACCAGACCCCTCAGCATGGACGCCTCGCTTCCATCATCCCCCAGTCACAGGACCCCTTGGGTTCATATTCTATTGCTATCATTGTTATCTCTGGCGTCTGTTACGAGAACACATGTCCCACTCTCTGTCAGCTTTCCAAGGTAGCCGCCCAATCAAGGGACATCGAAGTTGATCGTTTTCTGTCTGTCCCTAGACTGATAAAAGGTCTCCTTGTGCGCCGTCGTGAACCATCGTGAACTCTCCGCTCTCATGGCACCCGAGCATGAAGACCCGGCCAAATCGCGCGAGCCCCTCAGGTAGGGCCTCTCTGATCTCTTCGACGTGCTTTGAACCAGCGGTGACGGCCAGCAGCGACGCTGACGAGGAGAACGATTACTCGCCCCAGTCTGACGAGGATGAAGCTCGGGAAAGGTATGTCAGTTATAGATCGATTTTAGCTCGTGGACTAACCTGCCATGGTCATCAGTGCCGGGCGATTCGTTGAGCGTGGACAGGGGGGACACGATATGGCAAGATACCCTGGCAAACGGTGTGTCGCCTCATACTGTCCTTGCAGGGAACCAGGTCTCATCGTAGAATAGTCCTAAGGACACCAGTACTGGATGCATCCCGAAGACAGGCGAGCGGAGGGACGTGAACAAGACAGAACAGTTTGTTCTTTTCCATGACGCTCACGACTCGGTGTTACTGAATGACCTGTTCTGTAGTGCGCCGCCCAACCCGGCGAATTACCCAGGAAGAAATACTAAGAAAAAAAATTAATCGATAAAGATCCAAGGTTGTCTATCTCGCTGTAGTTGTCGATATCGCCTGTGCCGATCTGTACTTGTTTCCTGATGCTTGATGTATAACCAGAAGGTTTTAGCAAGTGTTTGATTCTGTGGAATCAGAGGGAAGCACAGACGAGCTCGGTGTCGAACCAACGAACCCGCTACTAACGTGAACTGATTCGGTGCCTGCAAGGTTAGGTGTAGTTTGGTTTGGTCGATATTTCGGGGGGTGGGACCTGATCGACGTTGGTTGGTTCGTGGACCTTTGCCATGTCGGGCGAGGATCCTTTTCCATAGAATGTGGCTATTCATGCCAGTCACAGAACACATTGTCAGGAGTTGGAATCACGCTCAGGCTGTCCATCTGGTCCACCTCTGATGCTGGTCAACTTCTCACCTATTCCAAGTCTAGATGCCGTCCAAGCTGTGGCGCATTGTTCGATTCGCGTTCGAGAAGGCACAGCGCATAGGGGGTACCGCCCACCCGTCCCTAGTCCATCAGTAGAACGTTCACAAGACGCGAGCGCACAGAAACCGCCTACAGTACCGCTGACCGTGCTCCTGTAGACCGTTACAACAACACAGTTGGGTAGGCCATGCTGCAGACACTTGCGAGGTGTGCCAATGTCTTGCATTCAAGAACGCATCTCCACACGGAGAGGACAGTCCGGGTGACTCGAAGACGACAACTCCTGAGCGTCCAGTCAAGGCCTCGGATCTTGCACAGACGCCATGGTTGCTCCATTGGCGGCTCGGTGGACGTGGCTTGCTTCCACTGGCCAACCACAGGATGGCTGACCCCTGCTCGGGGGCCAATCATGGAGGCACTCTTCTAGGGTCCACTGAGCGTCCGAACAGGGTGACGTAGGACACACAGACCCTTGGCCTTCGAACGCCACCAGTACTAATGGTAGCATAGAACTCACCCTACTCAGGGACGACGGTCCATTTCCCAGAAACCTCGCTGCAGACATAGCATCGATATCAAATACGAAGGGTGGATCGTGACTCTGCGCGAGCACTGCACCGCGAGAAGACGAACGTAGGGTGCTACAACCGACATTAATTGGAGAGCCCCTTCATAGTCCTCGCATGATGTCAGCGGCGTAGAACACAACAAACATCCTTCACCAGTCGATATTCACATTCGAGGAATGAAATGCAAACAGTCCCTTCAAGGCGCCCAAACAACGTGTTCGTGCTCCCCTTGCGTAGGCCATCAGCACGCATCTCGTCACTGCCACCACAACCAATACGATTAGGGAAAGACGCACCGCGCAGCACCTGTACGCCAGCGGTAGATGTGACCGATCACCGGCTATGGGGGTGGAGGTATTGACGCCACACAGTCATGGGGCGAAACGCCTACCAGTACAACAAACCGTTGCGAGGCAAAAGCATCAGGTAGCCAGCCGGACAGCAGTGTGAGACGTCGTCACGTAGCCTGAGAATGCTCAAAACCGAGGAGCTCAGTCGCACTATCCGATAAAGTTACCATTAGCCGCAACCGGCGTCGTTCACCATACAACACCAAGCCCGGATTGGGCCACATCCCTTCTCATCAAAAAAAAAAAAAAAAAAAACCTGTATCGATCCAGTCAAGGACGACACGAACGGATGGCACATATTGAGCGGCCAAACGTTAACCCTCATTTACGGCGAACTACAGGAGTCCACGTTTGTGGCTCATCTGAGCCTCGCTTGCCCCCCGCCCAGGGGTTATGGGCTGGCGCAGGGTCACTGTCTGTTCGTGTACAGACCCGTGGCTCGTCCCGCCCCCGATCTGGCTCTGGCTCTGGCTCTTTTTCCAAACGCGCTTCGGATCCCTGCGAACGGGAAGGCTGGGCAAGGAGGGCCATGCGTCCACGTTCCTCCTTGTCGTATGACTCCAGTGTCGCGACATTCATTTGTACACGACGTTGACGCGCTAGATCACTTTGCAGTTCCTGTAGGATTTTGAAATAGGTCACAAACGATCCCAGAAAGAGAGGAAATGAAAATGAAAACGTTTATATAGATGTAAAATGGAAAGTGTCAAAAATGATGTGCTAGCATCCCGACGGAGACGGAAGCGTACCTCAATACTAGGTGGGTTTGGCCGTGTGTGGGTAAGCCAAGCGGTCCACTGCACTGCGTGGAAATGGACAATGAGCACTTTGCCGGGCGGAGAGAGGCGGAGCAGAATAGGGCGAGTAATGGAGAGAAAGGTAGAGGAGCCATACCTGGAAGTCTCTTACCGCTTGCTACATATGTCCACATGTCATCCGTCCGTTTGTATTGGACTGTACGCTTTGAGCGACCTAGAATTTTTTTTTGGCGGTGTAGGCAGGGATCAATGGTCAGTCGTGGCGGTAGGATGAGGCCGGACCATACCGTCATTTTCATTTGGACACTCGTAATACTTATTCCCTGAAACACATGTTCGTCAGCGCATAACAAGGTGGCAATTCCTCGCAGCATTGTGTACTATGCACCTTCTAGGTCGTGACCTACAAGGTATCTCTGGCAAGCCCGGGTCAGGACGATAAGTCAATGCTTCAAAGGAGTCGGTGTGTCGCCAACAGAGGCTATACTCACCGGCTTCAGAAAGCGTTGCAATGCTCGTCTCAGAATTGATGACATAGATCGGCGAGTTGTGGAACAATGGGGCTGTGTAACGGGTATCTCGGGTCGGAAGGCAAAAGGCCGGAAAGCAGCGTTTGTCCATATGAGGCATTAGCGTCTTGACCAGGCTAGAGGGTTCATACATTCGGTACCGCTCGGGCAGCAACGGAAAGGATTCACATAGAATCGACCAACAGAACGCAGAGCTACAGCTACAATTCATTCTTAGAAATCGCCCAGACCTTCATCGTCTAGATCACCCTCCTGAATCTCCTTGGCGAGCTCCTTTTCACGCTCACGGGCTCCTTCCGCTGCAGCGAGTTCCTTCCGGTGCGCGTTCAGAGGGTAGCGCATAGCCTACAAAAAACAAAGCGTTGAGCTCACAACCCACATGATAGTCGGGGGATAACGTTCCCCGAATGTCGCAAACAAAGAACATAGCATTGGTGGCGTCGCTCACCTTCACACTCTGATTATGCAGCTCCAGACAATACCCGATACGCCGGCCATAGACCTCGCTGACCTCCGGGCCATACCCATTCTTCCTTCCATCGCACTCCATCCATCCTTTTTCGTGGACGATCTGACCTTCGATGACGCCATCTCGAATAGCTTTACCGACGATATATTCCGCGTCCTCTTCTGAGTCCAGATGAAGTTTGAGACAGATGTCACGCAGCGAAATTCGTGAATAGGATAGCGAAAGTCGTCGAATCCCGGTCTTGATCACATTTTGCCGAAGTCGAACGATCAATGTGTACGTCCTGTCTGCCTCAAACTGTGGGGCATGTTTGGTAAGCGTTGCCTGAAACTCGGAGAGAGATCCAGTCCGAACAGCTGTGGTTGGGCGTAAGTGCCAAGTGATGTTATCGTCAGAAAAAGGACAGGGACAAACCTTTCACAATGTCAAAATAAACCTGCAGAGCTTTCTGAAGCACAGGATGTCTGAATGTACTGCGATCAGGAATATCCCCCATGAGTAATTCCACCACCACGAAAAGTTTGTGCACCGCTTGATAGAACCCTGGCGCGATCTTCGCAGGTGGTGCCCTCCTAATCGCTTGTTGAAGGTTCGTATGGGCTGCAGTGTAATTCAGTTGTACAGCCTTGATACGACCCAAGTAATAGTGATAGCGAGCAAACTGGGGGTTGCTAGCCGAAGATGGGAATGTTGTCTTCGAAACGAGTTTATCCGCTTGATCATACAGGCTATAATGCAGGTAACTCCGGAGAAGTCGGTTGATCAACGATGCTTGGGTGTCATCATCGTGGCGTAACGCCGCAGTACGTTGTGCAGCGAGGAGCAATCTAAAATATTGGGACAACAGTTCATCCATCAGAAACACAGGAGACGGTCAGTGTAACCCACGGTCGCGCATCCGCGAGTTCCCCGCCAAGTTCGTAGGATCTCTCGACAGCGAACCAAACCTTAGCCGCAATAGGGTCCATGCTCCTACGATTAAGTTGCTGTATCTTGCTCACCGTCTCCTTGGACAATTCGACTGACTTTGCGAAATTGTCTTTGGAGGTGTGGAGTTGATGAATGAGCAGGAGGCGGAAATAAATTTCCACCTCTGGAACCGGATCAGATGTAGGCTTAAAAGGTACTGCAGCACCGTTGGGTTGTGCTGCAGCATCTACATCCATGGATTGGTCTACAGGTGGTACGGTGGGCAGCCAGGAAAGGAGAGATATCTTCACCGCAGACTCTGTAGACACATTCACACCCATGTCGCGAATATATAAGTGAAGGCGCACATACCCGTTGGGTAATTTTCCTCGATCGCGTCGCGGAGGAACTTGTTATCTAGACGCTTTCGCAATGTAGTGAGCGAACGCAATACACGATGGGTGAACCGTGGCTCAAGGTCGGTGACGGCCCGCTCGATGAGTGCGATGTTAGACCTGATCTCCACGGTAGGCATTGGAGGGACCTGCTTCTCTTCTAATTTCTTCGAAACGTCCGTTTTGTCTCCATTTCCGTCCTTGTCTTCAACCTTTTTGTTTTTGCTAGGTGTTTGAGAGGTGGACATGGCGAGACTATACCTTGCACTAGCGCTTACGCGTCTGTTATCCGACAACACAGCCACATAGTAGTATTCATTATGTCAGCAATGAGTTGGTATTATTATACCAATGTAACAGAACAGCACCCTAATGTACAGTATCAAGCAATCGGCACACTCTCCCGAGCACGACAGATTGATAGATTGTCTCATGTCTTAAATATCCTAAGTAATCGAGCCTCCGTGACGATCCGCGTGCGACACATGGGGCATTCTCTAGAGCTTGCGAGAACGAGGTCAGAGCATGCGCGACACATGGCGAGGTGACTACAGAGAAATAAATTGGCCTGTGTTCAACGACGAATGGTTGATGACGTACCCGCAATCGACAACGGCAATATTTGCTTCTTCGTCCTGGCAGATAACACATAAACCAGAGTGGTCTGCGTTTATTGGCTTTGGGTGGGAACGCGATTTAGACCTTGAGGCTGGGTGTGACGGGGAAGTCGAAGGATTCAAAGGGGACGTGGATGGCTGTGGAGTAGCGGACCGCGAGTGTGCCACTTCAGAATCACCTTTGAAATGTTCGCGTGCAATACCATCAACGGTCGTGTGAGGATGGTCGCTACCCTGTCCGTCTTCGTGTGCTACATCCGGAACCGGTTCCGACGTAGGATCCACCATTTCCACTATCGGTTCCTCTTCTCTATCTGGATCCTCGACGCCTTCCATTTCATCTTCAACCGCTTCAGAGCCGACAACATCGATACCTTCGTTATCTTTCCTCTTCTCCTCCTCTACTATAGCCCATACACGATCCACCAGGTCTTCCTTCTCGACGACCCCCGGGGGAATTCTCACCCGTGCTTCCCAGAGAATTTGCTTCAATGTACCAACCGATAACGCAGAGACGGACGAACGTGGAAGCGTGACGAGCGTCGACATTGGAGGAGGTGGGAGAGGCGACGCAGTCTGCGAGTGCGATGACGTATGAGAGGTGCTAGTGGGGCGTGGGACTGACTGTCGTCCAGCGGACGACGACGGGCGGGGAATATTTCGTTGTTCGTCGGCTGGACGCGTCGTTCCTGGGTTTATTGGAGCAGATGTCGTTCTGGATCGTTGCGCATTCGGTGAAGGACGGGGTATGTGCGTGTTGTATGCGGTCTCCTGGGAACGTTGTCGACGGTTTGGATCAAGATCAGGGCGGGGGAAGGGTATATTAGAACGAGAGCCACTACTGGAGAATCCACGAGCAGATGAACTTCTGTTGGTGGAAGAGGAAGATGAACCAGGATTAAAAGCCGAAGGCACAGAGTGCTTCCTATAGTAGTCCTCGTTTACGGGTGAAAGACAGCCGCGAGAGGTCTATCAGAGCATCAGGAAACGTCACATGAAGTTCTACGAAATAGCAAATTTAATGACCAACCCGAGCAGCCAAGCTGGCATCTACAAGGTCATTCTTATCTATTGGATTCTTAATCGGGATATTATAGGCGTTGATGTAGCGTCTCAGTTTCGCGAGTGGGAGCAATTGCAGTTGAGCTCGACCAAGGGAAGTAACTGAAAGCAGGAAATTAATGAAGTACAAAGGCACAGTCGACCACAGTCACGAACACACGTACCATTCAGCATTTCGATACAAAAGGCACAGACGGGTGCTATATCATAGCCTTGCACACGGCCGCTGCGCGGCATGAGTGCTTGATAGTCGGTGCAAGAGGAGCAATAGCCATAGCCTTTGGGAGGGGGGAAAACGGATTGAGTGGGATCAAGAGGATGCGTCGATTGATTGAATATGTCCAAGAGGATTCTGCTCACCACAGTGCATACACTTGCGCTGTCGATTAAAGAATAAACTGAACTCTCTGCCACACTTTCTACAGGCACTCTGGGGAGAGGCAGAACGGGGCGGAGGAGGTCCACTGAGTAAGGGAACCCCAGCGGGTCTTGACATCGTGAGCGAACGGAATAGAGCCGACCTTATTCATGTGCGCTGCAGCCGGTGAGGGTTCTGGTATGTTCCTCGTCCGGGTTATCGGCATGTCTATATTTGGCACTCTCCTGTGGCACCATGCGGGTCGTTTTCCCATGCGGCGTGCCGCATTGAATGTCCGCCGGTTCCATACTGCTGGCGGACTTTAAAACACCGGCAACGCCAACAATGACTACTCAGTGCTTTCTGGGGACGCAGAACTACTGGGCCCACGCAAAACCGACTCTCTCAATACTTTCTCAGTTTACTTTCAAGACGCATGCCTCCGTATTTTAAAGAGTGAATATAATGTCTTCTATGTAAAGTGTCGCGGTCACGTGACTACTTTGCGACGAATACCAACGTGGCGGCAAACACTCGACCATCGCGTCGTAGTTTGGCAACCTGATCGACTCTCCTCTCAACGCCCATCGTCGGCGGTATCCATTGCATCGTCCCGCTATTGGCCGACCTTCCACCGACGAATCTCGAACCAACACGCAACGTTCATTACATTCCCAACTGCTTCTTCGGACTCAGGTTGACTTTTTGCCTATTGGACGTATATTGTACCATTCGTTGACAGCGGCGGTCCATCGAGTTCTGTATGACTTTGCACAGGATCAGGATTGCTGCTCGCCTTCGTCCCCGACTGGAAAATGAGCTTGACGACGAAGGCATACAAATAATACACACACCTGGTGGTCCTTCGTACATCAACGTTCCTAATCCCCGAGACCTTACTCAGGTCTTCAATTTCCCGTGAGTCGATTTGTCTCTAAGGCTTCCTGTAACTGTACGTTGAGTGCGGTTCAAGATGCACTTGAGAGTGACGTGTTTCATTATTGAGACGAGCTGACCACCGTCCAACTTCAAGGTTTACTTCTTGTTATGACCAGTCTTCCACTCAGGAGCAAATATTTGAACAGGATGTCCGCCCTCTTATTGATGTTGTGTATAGCGGCGTCGTAGGTTATTTTTTCACCCCGTATCCTGGTCGTCGTATCATCGACTACCTCTTCAGACCGTCACAATCTTCGCATATGGTGTCACTTCCTCTGGCAAGACCCACACTATGCAAGGAACGAAATCCAAACCAGGCGTTATCCCTCGGGTGGTCGAGGTAGGTCGTCATGTTCACATATACACCTTAGGTTTACCATCCTGCATTTCAGGCAATGTTCCTTCAGAGAGCTGCTTTGCAACGTAGCACTGTTGAGCTAGCTGTCTCGTATATGGAAATATACAAGGATGAGGTCTATGATCTCTTTGTAAACCGTGAATTTGTGCGTTACATTTGGTTGAGCCTTTTGGTGACTTCGGGCTAACAATTGGTTCTCCAATCTCAATGCCTAATCACTTCCGTGGGCCCATGACTCATTCCGGGATGCCTTTACCCAACATCCGCTACAGGCACCTAAGCTTCCTGTTCGTGAGAATGATGCAGGACAGGTGTTCGTCGCCAACTTGACTTCGATTCCGATAGGATCGGTGGAGGAATTTGACACTATTTATTCGTTTGTAATTTCACTACCACCTTTCTATCTGATACTGACATGTAAACGTAGACGTGCATCTCGCCACCGCTCGGTCGGTGCGACGAACCTCAACCGGGCGTCGTCTCGTTCGCACGCCGTACTCACCATTGAAGTAACAATGACAGATTTGGTGGCCCAGAAAAGTGGGTGTTTCTTGGGATCGCCGTCTTGCACCTAATGGGTTGCTCCTTACTGGTTAGCATTGACTGGAAAAATCAATCTCGTCGATCTTGCGGGATCGGAAAACAACAAACTTACTGGCAATGATCCAACACGTATGGCGGAGTCAGCCGCAATTAACAAGAGCTTGAGCGTTCTTGGGCAGGTCGTTCACGCCCTGAACCAGGGAGCTGTAGGGCTACGTCATTCTCGTCTCCATTTGTGCACTGATGTCGTGCTTAGTCTCGCATTCCCTATCGTAATTCGAAGCTTACACGAATTCTTCAAGATGCCCTTGGTGGTTCGTCCGTGGGACTGCTCATTTGCAATCTCGCACCTGGCACTAAGTTCCGCCAGGATACCCTTAATACCCTGAAGTACATCCATTTATTTTGGCTTGTTGAGGCTGTTAATTCTATGTTCTTGTTTAGCTTTGCTGTTCGCACCAAGAACGTTGAGAACCGCCCAGTAGTGAACGAGCGTGGTACATCACCGTTAAATGTCCACGAGCATTTTGCTTACTGGTTTACCTAGACAATCGTCCCAAAGCAAAACCCCACTTTGCAGCCATCCAACCAGCCCCACCGAAGCTTGCTCCTGCTGTCCTCCAGGGTGATCCTATCCTTGCTTCCGAAGCTATTATCACGACCACTGCCGCGCCTGAACCTGCTCGCGGACCACGACAATCTCGTGTTCCACGCATTAGTTACATTGGCACAGGGTCATTACCGCCATTGGTCAAAACGAAATCTCGTCCGTCATCATCGGCTGCGATTTTGGAGAAGTCAGAGACCACGGTTCAACTGATGGACAAGGATATCGACGAGAGGGTTGGTTCTTTGTCCTGCGTGTCATCCAGCACTAGAATGACCCGAATGTTATAGATTGCAAAGGCTGTAGAAGCTGAAGTGACACGTCGCCTCAAAGAGCGCGAGGACCGTGAACGCGAAGAGCGAGCGCACCTTCAGCAAGAAAAGGAGAACCTCGCACTCAAAGGAGCACATCACGATGAACGTTGTCATGCGCAGGGGCAGCCAAAGTTGCCTCCGGGCGTGCTAACGCCGTTGCTTATGCGCCATCGCGACTTGGACGACCAACTCTGCGCAAGACTGGCAGAGCTGGAGGAGAAATAGTACGTGCTGATGCGATGATATGGGAAGTGTATAGGGGCTCATTCACTCACTTCGTATCTTTCTCCATTCAGCGAACGCGGGAACAAGGAGCTACAGCTTGCAGACGTGCTATCACCTACATCGAGGAAGAAGACGGGGCGAGCTTATGTCGCCCTTGCGCGTGCCCATTCTGAAAAGTGTGCTTTGTTGGGTTCACGCCCTTACTTTGAACGCTAATCACGCGTACAGGGGTGATCTTCAAGTAGCGCTCGAACTCTATCGCAAAGCAGAGACATACGTCCCCGATAACATCAAGCTCCGAGAGAGGTGGATACTTTTCGTCGTTCATGTTTTCCTGTGTAAACTATGCACGCGTGGCACCTAAAATTCTGACGTTTCCTTGTTTGCTTTTTTTGGTTACCGAAATCGACGTTGCCAACTCCCCCTGAAATGTCTCGCACGTCAAACAACCGATATTAATTCCGATGGGAAAAAAAGAGTCCTCGAGATCGAATGGGCCGTCAAGAATGGCAAGGAATTCGTGCCTTCGCCAAAGAAGCCACGAAAACCGAGAGGTAAGAAGCGTAAAGTGGCGACGACCCATCTCGTTCGAACTCGCGAGGAAGGTTCGTCGTCGATGACTTTGGCCGAGCAGCAATTGATGAGTCGGGTCTCCTTGAATGAGGGTGAGAGCGGGTGCGAGGGCGAGGGCGACGAGACGGTGGATGGGCGTGATGACACGACAGAGGTGTCTCTGCTGGGCAGGATCAAGGAGGAGGAATACGAAGGGACTAGTGTTACCCTCGAGACGCCGGCCAAGAGGGTCAAATCGGTGGTCGAGTAGAGGAGGATCTGTGAAGCTGAAGTCCCGCTTGGCTGCAAGTATATTGGAAGGGAGGACGAGGACGATTTGTGTACGACTCGCATGATACTTTTGAAATATGCCTACCTTTATCTTTCCGCCTTCTCTTTCACTCATTCCCTCGTATTTATTTATCAAGATTACAGTCACATCAATACATGCGTCGTTGCACATCCTCCTTTTGCAAGGTCTCTCCGATATAAGGGGAGGGTAAAGAGAAAGACGACGGTATAAATATTTTCAACCCCCTCTAGACAGCAGGAAACCGACGACGCATGGCTAGGTGCGCTCGGCCTCGCGCAAACCACAAGGGTGTGTAGGGAGTGAGAAGCGAAATGAAGGAGTGGCTACACTAGATAGGTATCCAGCCGTCTCCGATCGTTCCCTTGCAGATAAACACATTATTGATGCGTAAATACGTAGATGGGGGGTGACTTTTTCATTCTTCGTCCGTGATCGAGCTTTTTATCGTTTTGGTAAAGGAGGAAAAGAACAGGACACCTCCTTACGGGAAGACGCACAAAATAGGTCATTCATCCATCCATGCTGAAGAGCTCGTCATCGTCACATATTGGGCGGCTGAGGGGGCTGAGTACATTTTGGGTGTGCCAGTTCCTGCTGTTGTTCATAGCATGGGGCGGCGTGCGGAGCGGCACGCCTCCTGTCGGTGGGATCCGCGAGAACATGGACTCAAGCGCAGCCGTGGAGGTCGAGATGGGAGCACCAGGTGATGCCGAGTTTGCAGTCGAGCTTAGGTCATGGTGTGCAGAGAGGGTGAGATGTGAGACCGCCTCGGTAACCAGAAGCGTATGGTTCGATTGCAGGTGCCAGTCTTGCGCTGATCCAGCATTGATGCCAAACGGCACTGGCCCGTGTCCGGGGCTAAACGCGCCACCGCCGACGCTTGAACCGCCGAGCGAGGAAGGCGATCCAGTGAGAGGAAGGGCGTGTATGCGCGAATAACCCGCAGCGAGGCCTTGTGGAAGACTCTGGCCAGGGGCGTGTGATTGAAGGGCACGGATGGACGGTGAAGTCGCTTCCCCGGGCCCCAGACCAATGCCTGTGTTATTCGCGCTCGTCCGCCCCTCGTCTGCGGCCGGGCCATGGATGGGAGTGTGAGAAAGGGGTGAACGGCTTAACCCGCCAAGCCCTAAACCGGCACCAAGCCCGAGTCCAGCGTTGGGGGTACGGCCATTATTGCTGCCAGAATTCGTCTTGGAGTAGTAATGGTGAAGGCCAGGGAGAAACGCAGCGGAGGCGTTTGACGGTGCAAGTAGAGAGGACGAAGGTGAGTGTGAGTCGTCCCGGAAAACGCTTGTCCCTGCTCCTGATGTTGTAATAGTGTTCCCCGAGATGAGCATCCCAAAGCCATTAGGGGATTTGAGTGAGCCGGGTGTGCCTGAACCTATTGGCGCTACTCCAAAGCTATGCTTGTCTGGAGAGGCTGGCACTCCATTGGCTGCGATACCACGCTCCGCCCAAATGGACTTGACGTCACCAAGAAGAGAAGGAGCGGGGACAGAGCGGGAGTAGCGGTGATTGGCATGATGACTCTGCGTCTGGGAGAGGTGGGGGTGCGTCGTTGCGAGTGGAGGTGGCGTGTCATTCAAATTGACAGGGCGAGATGATCCAGAGTGTGTGCGAGACATTCTACGGGAGCGTTCCGAAGGCGTCAACAGATCGGTAAGAGAAGAGGGGAGGAATTCCTCCAGGTCCTCGTCTGCAGGCAGAAGATCTCGCTCCCCAGAAATGCTGACGTTGATCCCCGGGCTGGCCCCCTGTGCAGAAAGCGAACCAGTATCTGCCGTCCATGCTTGGCTGTGTGTATGTCCAAGAGAAGAGGGCACGCCGACCCCTGCGCCGAGCCGATTCCTGGACTCTGTAAGCAATGAAGTTTGAGCATGAAATGTCGAGGGAACTCCAGCATTCTGCGGTGAGCCTCCAGATGACACCGGCGAATGGGCCGACAATGATCCTCGCGGAGGTGATCCAATTGGACCAAGATCCGCAGCGTCCACGGGGAGGATTGTTCGGCGTTGCATGCTCGGCACATTGAGTGGGAGAGTCGGCGGTGATGGATTTCTGGGATGAATGGGAGGTGAGGACTCGGAAGGAGGTTCCGAAGGAGAGGTCTCTGGTTGCTGCTGATCCTCTGCCTGCTGTTTCATGGCAAACGCGGGCTCTGCGTTGGCGTTGATGGAGACTACATCATTGGGCCCAAGGGCGTCAGCATCATCTGGGAGAAGGAAGGGGGGAAAGTCGGTGTCCTTTACAGGGGGTGCGGGTGCGGAGGGAGTTGCCTTGAGAGTCATCGCCATTGGCGGTCGGGTTGAGGTGGTGCGAGTTGGGGCTGTCGAGCCAGAGAGCAGGCCAGTACGGGCATTCACGTTAGGAGCGGAGGATGAGTTGCCGTGGGAGGTGACCGACGGACGACCGTCCTTCTTTGCACTCTTTGAGCTCTTAGACTCCCGAGCTGGGGCACTGGACGCGCCACCACTGGCCGCCAACTGGGCCGCCTTTTTATTTTTCCGATCCATGGACATGCTCTGGCCTGGTAGCACATGAGCTAGTGCACACTTGTGACCGAACTTGCAGTTTCCCTTGACGAACCAGGCGCACACGTCTTTTTGCTGGCCAGGTTCGTGGACGACGTGAGAGAAGGGGCACGAGGAGCCAGCCGTGCAAGCGCCAACCTTGAAGAACTTGCAGGGGACATGGGAGACGTCCTTTGCTGGAGAACGGGGCAAGGTTAGGAGCGGCGGGGTGAAGGAGGGGGACGATACGGACACTTGGAGGACTTTAATTTGTGTAGTTGGGTTCTTTCATTATCGGTGTCCCTGTCGTCTGAGGCCTTGTCGGGGTCGAGCTTGTCGGTCGGGTGCATGGCTGACATGGAGGGATGGGTCGATGGTGGGTGGGACGGGCAGTCGAGGACAGCACAAACCCGAGCCGGAATTCACAAAGATAACCTAATCGACAAAAAATATTTCTCTCCGAAAGTGCTGCTCTCTCCTCTGGTGGGCAGACCAACCCGCTCGTCCTCCCAAACTGCCACCTCCAGGACCATCTCGACGCTGCACTAAACAGGACGTCCTCGACCGCTCACCGTCCAACGCTGCTCTCATGCATAGCCACCCTTCGCCTCATGGACGCCACACGCCCCACCCCTGTCCATGCCAGAAATGCCCGCCTGACCGTGTAATCCATCCCTTTGTATCATGCGCCATCCAAGGGTTGCCGCCCTCCGCGCAGGTTTCTATGTCGCAATAGCCCTCTCCAGCTTTGCAGCAGCATATGCTCTAAAAGAGGTGCGTATACTTGCACCTGTCCCCATCGCGCTCGGCCGAACCAGCGGTTGCAGTGGCTGCCGCATCTCTGGGGGACTCCACACCCAGCGCGTATTGTTCCTGCCAGTGACAGTCCAGACGACGACGATCAAGGTTCCCCCCGCTCGAGTTCGCAGCAGGATCATCCCCCAGTGATAAACGCTCGTCAGACGGATCGGGTTCCCTCCCCTGTCCCTGCCCCTGGCTCCCTTGCAGACCCAGGCCACTCCTTCTCCCCACTAAGTCCGAACACGGGCGCACCTGCACCACCTCCAACGAGCCAGTCAAAGATACTCTCTCCTCTCCTCACACATTCCCTCCCCCCTCCTGTCCCAAGCGGACATGTCCTCTCTGGTCCCTCCTTCGGTGCCATACCCTCGCCAACGATTGCTGGCTCACCCCGTACGTTGAGTGGCGAAGATGGTGTCGAAGGCGAGGCTGCCGCGCAAACAAATGCGTCTGACGTTCCCGCAGACTCGTTCCTCGATGTCTTGTCGCCATCCCCGACCCATGTTATTTCAAGACGGCGCAGCATGCGGACCCATGATTTATTTGCCGCATCCCACATATCTTTCACCGAGCTTGGAAGCTTGATTGCCCCTGAAGAAGATATCTAAGTGGAGTTGATGCTGAATACCAAGGACGACATCGCGTTACCGCGCGTAATGTATTTTCCCTTTGATCTCTAGAATAACGTGTACATTACCCCTCTTAAATCTCTCTACAACCGCTCTGAATGGAAGAGTAACAAAAAAAATCCTCGTCACGTATATCCTGAATACCATGTCTGCAAAGAGTCAAGGGTCATCCAACCGAAGCCAAGAAGGGGACAGAACAGCCTACTTTTCCTTGACGTGCGATCTCAGTCCATTGAAATCCATCGCCCTTGCCATGGGCTTTTCGATCGAGACCTCGCCATTTCTTTCAAGGACATGGAGACAATGCTTGCACCCATAGTTGACCTTCTTACATAGGTTGCGTCCACGGACGGACGGCCCCAGCAGCAGTTCGGAGGTGCGACGCACGAACACAAGTTGCGAGTTGGAAACAGAACGACATGCACTGTCATTCAGCGCTCCGGTATCCTCTTTCAGGGACCCGACACAGGGCGGGACGAATTTGACTTGCATAGATTCGTGGCGATGCGCATGGCCGATCTGCAATCACTAGTGTGTCGAACCGGCAAGACTCCCAATCCAAGAATAGAACCTACTGCGGAATCAAAGTCCATGACTATCCAACCTTGACATGTCGTGCATCGTATGATGCTCCCCATCGCACTCAAGAGACAAGCGGTCAAGGGATCTTCCTCTGAAAGGCCCCTGAGTTCGAGAATTGCTCTGATGAGACGAATGGCCTGGACCCATGAACATCCGTCATGGAGGGCAGAAAAAAAGGAGATACTTTGCCATCTCTCTCGAACATGTCCACCTTCCAATCCAATGTCTTTACGCCATTCTTCTTACCTCTTCTTTTCCTCTTCTCTTGCCTTTTCCCATGGCTATCTTCGTCAGCCTCGGTATCAACTTCCTGTGAATCTTGATGGCGTCTCTTGATCCCCTTCGTTTGCGTCGCTGTACAAATATGCGAACAAACACCCTTGAGGTCCAAGCACAGTTCCCTCTGATGCGCCTTGCCTACTTGGCCCTCTCCACATCGGTGACAGAAAAATCGCGCAGTGACACGCTCCAACGGGGGTAGTGTTCGTGTGCTCGCGCTTTGCCATCCGTTCGGGTAGCCCATTAGACCCATCAAATGTTTTTGGACGGGAATAAGCCAGGTGTGGAGATCCGACATGATGAGCGAAGTGGCCAACGGAGACGATTTGAGGTCGAATGTAGAAGAAGCGCTCGTGGGTGGTACTACGCTCGAGTCAGGCCTTCCCTTGAGCGCGCAGACGGACGGGAGTGTGCAAAAGACTTTCAATGGGGGAAGGATCAACCTGCTGGTGGAATCACTGCGGTCTGCGGTGCCCGTGCGCGTACCATTCAGCGTACTACATCGCATACGTTCATAAATCTTTTTTATCTCCGTCAACCCACTCTTGTATGTTGTCTCGGCTTTCTGACGCTTACGGCGTGCTTGCATTGCCAGAAGCTCGGATTCAATTGCCGACCAGACGGGGGACACATCTAATAAGCCGTGAAGCAATGGCGACCAAGACGATGACGATGCAACAGATAGACCATGCAGTGATGCCAAATGGATACAAGGTAGATATCATCATGTTCGTGAGTTGAATATGTGTAGCGCAAGTCATAGAGTAATCACCTACCCTCGGACACGATCTTTTCCAGAAGGAAAGTCTTGCGTCTCTGTAACGATCCGTATGTTTGCGAAACGACAAGATCATCTAGATTCCATCCTTCATCTTCTGCAATTATTTTGGCCCTATCGAAACCGACATTAACACATTTACCCACAACCAACTGAGAGCTCATCGATAATGGACATGAAGGACGAGGTCTACTCACGATAATTTGTTTTGTTCCTTGGTGTCTTTATATTCCCGGTCGTAATCACACCTCCAGTGGGTTAGACATGCCGAAAGCTGATAGCACAAGATGTTTAAGAGGCAAAAGATCAAGCAGGAAGGTAAATCCCAGTCCAAGTCCAAAGAAGGTTGACAAAGAAGGTATAAATATCACAGTATACTCATGGGTAGATGTGAGAAGGACATACCTCCATGATCGCAGGGAATCTTTCTATTGCCGCAAGACAACGCTGCAACGCGGTTCGCGAATGAACAAAACTGGTTGTCAACTAGTATCTACCTACCTCCAAGACACGCTCCCTCTGAAAATCTTCCTCCAGGGCCGTGATTGAAGGGGAGCCTGGGCCCGCGGCAAGTTCCCGCTCAGCTTGAGCTACTTCCGCAGCCCTGTAGACCACAAGATCGAGCTGAAAGATTTCCCAGTCAGTCTTGCGAAGCAAAAGCTTGTCGTTTTCAGGCCCTATATGGCAATGAGAGCTCGCCAGACAACCGCTAGGGTATCACGCGCACAGGTTGAAGTATGAAACGCAGAAGGATCTATATCAAATTTAGGAACGATGCACACGGTTCCGTACGAGCATCGCTAACGCGAATGACGCACAAAAACACAGGCTGCTTTCGACATAGGGCACCCAGAGTGATTGGCGACCCCGTCCTTGAAACATGGTAGTGACATCGACGAGGGACTCCCTGGATACGGGATAATAATCAACAGGTCAGGGGAGGGGAAAAATGAACATCAGGGTGCATGAGAGCGAGAGGCATGGAACAAAGACTGACTCGAGAAACTTGTTCCGGCAGTACCACTGCCGCAACGTCAAACGTTGAAATGACCTTAGAGCGAATTCATACTCACACTACCACACAGTCGAATCCGAGCTGCAAAGCTAACGTACATCGCACGTGTGGCCTTTCGACACACCTCACAGACGCCGCCGCCGAATACAAAGGAAGCATAGTGTGCTTCGCTGCCCTTCCAACATTGGCCAGGATCGGGGAGGGGTGCCGGTTTACAAGTTTTGCGAACACCGCGCCAGATGAAGGATGCGGCAGGGTTCTGAGCGAGGAACCGGTATAGGAATGAACAGGTGCGAGATACGGCGAGGACGGTAGGAGGGGACAAGGTGGAGAGGAGGATCTCTGCGAGGATCTCGATGGGGAGAGTGGTCAACGAAGGACGCGAGTTTGTGGACGTCATGAATGAGCTTGTTTCATCGTCATGAGCATGTCGCGGTTGTTTGGGTTCCCTGGTACCGCGACCTGCTGGTGTGGCATTGGTAGGCATGTCGGTCGAATCCGATCGATGGAAGGAAGGAGGATATTTGCCAGTCGAATGGGGTACTTGTCTTTAATCGGAGCCAGTTCCGTCAGCGACTCTATAGCTCAGTGGTAGAGCATACGATTGCAGATCGTGCGGTCCCGTGTTCGAACCACGGTGGGGTCTTACTTTTTAATCTCTATTCACACGATCCACGCCGTGCTGGCTTTGGTGAAGTTAGATAGACACGTCGGTCCAACTCGTACCTCGACTATGACCGTGCGCACGGCCCTCAGCTTCTGCTGGCTGTTCCTCCTCGTTTTTGTCCATGCTACCTCGATATCCCTGCAAAACCCTCGGTTCACCATCTCTTCTGCGGACGCATCCCTGCTGCGCACCGACACGTATGTCTGTCTCCACCTCGGACAACGGAACACGCCCCTCATCCCATATTTTCCAAACAGACTTTCCCTGACTCAAAAGCCGGATCCATTGACCCTTGGCCCCTCCGACACCCTCAAACTCACCTTCCAGCTCATCAAGTCCGACGAAGGCAAGGGCATCCAGCCTCACCAAACCTTTCTCCGATTCTATGACGCTGTATCTGGCGAAGAGGGCATCCAGCCAGTTCGCGTTACCCCGGGCGGCAAAGCCAAATTTGAGCTTGTACGCTGTTCATGACCTCCGTCTAAGATGCCCTTCACCTTCTGCTCACGCTCTTTTCCCCCTTCCATACAGGACATGGCCCGTCCACCGGTGTCCTTCCCACCAACCGCGGACCGTCCACTCGCGGTCTCCTTGATCCTTGGATCCTTTGTATATGAACCGGTGATATTTGATCTGTTTGACCTCTTCGTCCCCGCATCTTCAACGCCTGCACTCCATCCTGACGATGCGTCCTTCCGTCCGCAACCACTCATCGCCCACACCTTCCGTCCCGAGCAAAAATCCCCCCCCAAGATTGTCTCCGCACTCTTTTCTGTGCTTGTGCTCGTACCATGGGTTGCACTACTCGGTTTGGTACGTGTCATCCTCCCATCGCCCCACAAATCACTCAATACCACATTCGTTCCTCCTCGTCTTCCAGTGGGGGAAAATCGGTGTACGTGTCCCGCACTTGTTTTCCCTTCGTATCCTCCCCTTCACCATTCTCCTCGGTTCTTTTGAGGTGCTCCTCTTCTGGTACTGGGTGGATCTCAAACTTGGTCAGGTACTGCTCTATGCGGGTATCATAACGCTTCCTACCATCTTTGCGGGAAAGATGGCGCTTGCGACTACCGGTAAATGGCGGGCTGGCATACATTAGGATTAACTCGCTTCCTTTTCTTGTAACAAAGATTGTGGCTGTTCCTGGTTCCAGTGCCATGGACGATTGGTCACCCTTCTTTAAAAGACAATGATCGATTTCAACAAGGAAAGTTACAAAGAGTATTGGTTTTTATCATCCACGTGCTTTCGGTCCATCTTTGTCCAACACTGATCAAACCGGTCGTCAGCAAGTATGTCGCGCGAGTGTCTGCACAGAGTATGTTCTAGGACTTGTCTGCATACTACCAACATCCTACGTCGACACTGCAGATCAGAGGTTCAGCCCGTGTGTTAAGGTATAGGCAGCGCAGCATTGGGCGAGATGGCAGGGAGAGGTCCAGTAGCCATGTGAGCAGCGAAGGGAGCCGTCGGAACTGGATGAGACCCGGGGCCTGAGCCGTAGACACTCTTGGCTATCGGTGCTTTGAAAGGGTGACATTCGGTGTTAAACACGTCTAGAACAAAAAACCAAAAAGGCTCAGCATCAACGACTAAACTCAAGCTCAGACATGAACGCACAGTGATCGAGCGAAATATTGTTGGGATCGTCGAATGTCAGGTAACTATGGGTGGAGGGGTTCGAGCGGTCGGTCTGGACGCATCCTAGGAGAAGGACAACAACACGCACAGGTACTTCAACACCTCTGAGAACCAAAAGCTCTCCATGTCATTAATTTTTGTCGAGTTCACGTTATTGACGTCGTTGATGCCGGTATACGCGACCGTGGTTGGGAGGTACTTTTGAAAACTGAGGATGGCGCTGGCGGCGTTATCAAGATACTTGGTATCACCGGTCACGCGCCAAGCGTAAAAGTTGGACTCGATGACCTCAGGACGCAAGATATAATCCGACAGAGTGATGTAGAAACCATGTTTATCGTAAAATTGGATTTGTTCTGCCGTAGGTGAAGAACCGCCCGTGTAGTTGCCATCACTGGAGGCATAGGCAAAACGTTCAGGACCGATGCCGGTGCTAGCAGGCAATTCAACGTGTCCGTTCTTGTGCGGGAGGGGGAACAAAACTTACGCAGTACTCGCATAAGTGTTCCAGCACGCATCAACAAACTGAAGACCAATGTTGACGATGGTATCGTTGTTTGTGAGCTTCCCACCTGCCACGACACAGAACTCAACGGCAACGGCAATGATCGCAATTTTCAACGTACCAAGAATCCAGTTTCCACCGTAGAAACAGCTCAGATGTGAGCCGACATGACGGATTAAATGGTCATCGTCATAATCCGCAAGATAAACCCAGTCAGCAATAGTCGAGGACTGGCAAACGAACATTACCAAAAACATCTCACCACTCAGATCTAACAACGTACCCTCAAGAGTTCTCTAACGGAAGTGTCCACGGCGGTGGACCACGCGTCTGCATATGAATTATTATCGATGTTCGTCAGACGAGGGTACTTGATCAGATACTCGAAGTACGAGTCACTTCCCCCACCCCAGGTCTACAACTAGTGGTAGCCCGTACAAAATTGTCACATAATGGGTCACGTACCACATAAGAACCAAGTGATTCTCCGGTTGAAGGATCAATGACCTGTGCTGGCATCCCGACTAAGGGCGTTGGCTAACAGATGAAAACGACATTAGAAGGTGATGGTGTCCAGACAATAGTTTCAAAACGTCACCATGTGGATCATGTGCTGCACTGACTTCTCGGCAAGCTGGCGATAGGTGTCATTGTTGGTGTACAAACTAGTTCACGAATTAGATACGAGCACTCGTAGGCGCTGTATACCCACCTCAGACGATTCCATTCGAGGGTCAGCTAATGGCAAATAAATTGACTATGTCGCTCTCAAATAGGTACAAAAGACGTACACTGCCAGCTTCAGCGATGTTTGTCTAAGAGGTCCATCAGTAGGGTTCAGTCACTTAAACGCCATTGAAAACCGACTGTCGCATAGGTGGGCGTATGGTCGGTGAAATTGATATACCCATAAGGAATTGAGTTGTTCTGTGACATTATGTTTTACGTCAAAAATCCGAGACGTGAGCAGGAAGCCTGTTTACCCCGATCCACCCAAACGCCATTTGTTGAGCGAGTTGCTCTGCTTTCTGGACCAGTGTGTTGTACTTGTATCCAGAGAGTTCATAGGCACTCAATAATCCCCCAAGATAACGGATCGTTGTTTCGAACACACTGGAATGAGTGTCAAAGCCAACATGCCGTCCTGGACGTATAGCGGTGCTCTTACCTGACTGTCGCATTTGTTTGCGAGAGACTAAAGTCCACCGTCGCAATGTGATTGACTGCCTCTTCAAACCAGTCATAGAGACCCATGAGCTGCTGTAGAACAGAATGCATAGATCCTGCTAGAACATCGCAACAGACACTGAAGCGGGATGCGAACCATAGTACCCAAGGCATCAACAATCGAGGCGCCCCACCCGTTCCGGGAATCGTAATACGATTTTGAGACGGGAAGTAGATCGTCATGGCCCCAAGCATACTCCCTGTCGCGTAAATGAGAACCACTCGCGTGTTGTGCCAGAAATAAAACTGACTGATAAGCTTTGTACGACTCGACGAAGAGATCAACTACGGCTTGCTGGTGTGTAGCGGCGCTGGACGGGAGTTGCAGGTTTGGCAGCTGTACCGGCTTGCCATGGGCAAGCGCAGCGACAGACGTGAGGACGAACCAACGACTGAGGATCATTATGGCGCGTCCAAGTCTGGGGCAAAGTAAAGCACCTGACTGTCAGGAAGAAACTGACCCGTCAGAAGCGTTTAGGGCAAAGGATACTTGTATCCTAAATACGGGTGTGAAAGAAGACGAACCTAATCATTCTTGGAAGCGAACAGGGTAGCGAGACGGGTAAGACACGAGAGGGTAACAGACGAAACGCGAGTCCATGACGCCGGCTGATTCGTCGACGTTTGGAGCATCTGCGAACGTACAGCATTCCCATAGAAAAAAATATTCTTATCAGCTGTCAGGAATGGCAGGCCAGATCGTCTGTACTGATAGACAGTAAGTCCGTCTCCGCTGCATACGTCGCTAACATGACGACTCAGCTGGGCAGCACCGAATTCCAAGGATTTAGATCCAACAGTAGTACCAGTAACACAGCTGCTTACACTATACAAGCCCGATAATAATCATCCGTTTGGACTCTGTGACCGTGCACGGGCGAGAACAGCCCACACGAGACCAGAAATATCGTTCGCTTGCACATGCGCGTCAACCATATCTCCCAACTCAAACTCGACCCCTCCTAGAGTGACGTCTGCAGAAACCAATTGTCGTGTGTTCGGAATGAAGAGCATCGTCAATACTAGGTCATTTTGCTCAGAAGATGCCGAGCCCGGTGGCGAATCGATCGAATATGTCAGTCGTAGTTCGTTTTCGGATTCGACGTGTGTGGATTTGAGAGAGAGTAAGAAGCGATGGATCGACAGCGAGGACACGAACCTGTCCGTGCAGACCCAGATCAGAGGTGACAACGATAGCGGTCAGTTAGTGATTCCATACCAGTCGTAGAGTCCACCGATCCGTGGGTCCTCTTCCTCCCCAACCACCTTTTCTACAAGCTTGAGCTCAGCAAGTCTGTCTTTTTCAATGCTTCTCAGTCGCTCCAGCTCCCCCATCTCGTTCTTTATCCGTTCCTTCTTCTCACTTATCTGGCTATTCAGTCCTTGCAGCTCGTCTTCCAAACTCTGCATTTGTTCTACCTGAGTATCCAGTGTGGACGTTGCGGATGCAATTGTCAGCCGAGGGCTGGGATGGGCCTGACGGAGGCGTGTCAGCGCAAGCCGTGCATCAAGTATCTGGGCGGAGAGCGTCGTCGCAAGATTGGTCAACGAGCGTGCTTTCTGATAGTCTGCTCATCATAATATCAGCAACTACGCTGCGCGCAAACACTAGGCGATACACCGACCTTCCTCCACGAGTGGTGCCAAAGTACGCACGTCCCCTTGCCGCTCTGCAAGCCTTTCCTTGGCATCCTTTAACACACGTTTTTTCTCTTCGTTGTGCAATCGGAGTTCTTCATTCAGAGAAGCAGTTATGAGTGGCGCGTCCTCAGACACAATTGTCTTGACGTATTTGTCTTTGGCTTTCTGTTCCAGATACTGAAATTTGAGCTGGCGGAGGAATGACTAGTGAATCTATCGTCAATAGGTTCCCTGCATGAATAAAACTGAGCACAGACAGCTTGAGCTGCGACGTCGCTTGCTACGACGGCGGGATCGCTCAAAGCGTCCTCACCAGCGGGAAAATCTTCCAGACCTTGGAAACGGTGCGCCCTCAGCTGCACACGAGAGCCGAGAATATGCAAGTCGACATTGTCGAGGGCTGCTTGAAGTTGCTGCGATGCATCCGAGGTGGACATCAAGCTAGCACACGTTCACCGCGCCGCGACACCGCGAGGCAAGTTCAGTCACGTGATGGAAACCATCCATTCACCATTCACTGGGCAGTAATCTGTACTGGTTGCTGCAATGCTGCACGGGTCATTGGCTTTCTGTCGCCCAAAGTCCCGCACAGACTTGATCACCCCCTGCTCCTTCACTGTCGTTTCTGGTACTTGGACATCCGGGAATGCAATGCTAGCCAATTAAGTAAACCAGCGACTAATGTCACCATGAAGACCTCCCATGCTTCTAGCCGACATGAGCAGGTGTGTCATCCGTCAGCCATGACCCCAAGTAGGAAGAGCGACTCAGTTGAGGCGTCCGCCACACGCCTGTCCGGGTGTGTGAGGTCGTTCGACGTACACCACACGGTCGCAAGAACCGATCAAGACGATACCGGGTGAACTAAAGGTCATCCGCCCTGAGTTTCGAGTTTCGTGGGCCCGCAAGGGACCATCGTCTTCCTATAACATTCTCATCGACGAGTCGTATCTCGTGTTTCATTACACGTAAGGATATTCAGCGACCCGGGTCGATCAGCTTGGAGGGGGAAACAGGGTACGAAAGGTGTGACAGTGATCAACTTGATGATCCGTCCCCTTCAGACGTAGATGGTGGCTCGCGCAGCGGGTTCTCTTGTCGGGCCTGCTCAAGTAGATCTCCAAGACCCCTCTCTCGCACAGCTTTCTGTAGTAAGACGACATTAGACAACGCGTACCAACAAAGAGACCCGTCCTTGCACGGGCAGAATGTTTCGACGGGTCCTCAAACCACACCCACGAAGAGAAAAGAAAGGGATCACACTCGCCTGCACGCACTCCTTGTACTGAGTCCAAAAAAACCCACATTTCTCCTCGAATTCCTCCGCCTTTTTCTTAGCGTATTCATTCCGCTGGCCCTGGGGAATGCCCTTGGAGTGCGCAATGGCGGGCTCGAGATATCCCTCGAACCACGTATTAAAGCATGCATCGTATGCGTGCTTGAGGGGCGTGCATTCGGGTGAAAGTGAGTGGGCCATGGCAACAGTCGTGAGAGGCTTGCGATGGACGCTGAGCGTCCAAACCGGCTTACATCACAGGGCTTACGGGGTATGCAATGCATTGCAGAACGAGATGACAGTAGTGCTAGCCTAGATACATAATGCTCTTCTGCTCAACGTCCTCTCGGGTACGGATGAAACCGACCCTTCCTTTGGTCTGCTCCTCTGTCCTGTGGATGACGCGTGGGTTGCGGTGGGGGGGCCTTGGAGGACGTAAAGGCGATGTGTGACCGTTTCGCCTGCGCTGTAGATGCTTGTCCTGAACGTGCTTTTTGTATCTCGGCTTTGAGGCACATATTTCCCCAGGAAGAGTCATTAGTCCGCACAAACCACGCATGAGGGGTAATGACGGGCATGAATACGAGTCGAACAAGACTACAGGACGACTCGTACCGATTTGGTCTGCAAACCATTCAGTCTCTACGTTATTTGGATCCCAGATACTAGTCGGAAAATTCGTCGTCCGTTCGTCGACGTCAACAAAGTCGACCAGTGTAGCATAGAGGTGAGGGTTTCGGAACGATCGGTTTGACATGAGAGAATCGTTGAAATGTCTGGGATTCATGGGATCGCGCTTTAACTCAAGAAACTGGGCTATCTTCGTCTTGACGGAATAAGTGGTGACGCGAAGCAGTACGCAGAGGAGAACCGTACCTCGATGGCCGGATCACATGGCGCCGAGGACTCAGCAGGTATTCCCCAATCTACTACGCCTGGTATTGATGGCGGTCTCAGGAGTTCGCGAATCCTCGTTAGTTCATGAACTTCGGAAGTACTCGAGGCGGAAGGTAGATCTTTCAAGGATTCCTCGGATGTGAGAGGCGGCACGTCTGGTCGTGATTGTTCTGTTGCAATGTCATCGGATAGGTGCGCTCGAGGGTGGCTCCTTGTTGGAGCTGGTCGACGAATGACAACTTGGGACTTCGGCAATCGTCGAACTAAGAGGGACGACTAGGAGCACACTCATGGCGTAATATGAAGGACGCACCATCTGAGGATGAAGCAGAAATACTCGTATTCAGTGGTTTATCCTATTCCCAAGCAGAAACACAGCCAACAACGAGGGAAACGATGGGACGAAATCCCGGTAGGGGGACTCTTACATGGTTGTTGACCAGGTTAGTTCCAGTAGACCTAGAGGAAGGAGCAACGGTGGCCTCCGAATCGCTTTGAGAGTCATCACTGTATGCGACAAGACCTTGGAGTGTGTAAGACGTCGTCGACAGTGGTGACATGGCATTGCTCACCGTGCATGACGGCGCGCGCAGGAAGGAAAAAATGGTCGCCCGCCAAGTATTGAAGCTCCGCGTGATCGTATTGGGGGAGCTGCCGAGTTGCCGAGACACACTCTCGAATGCGCCTCCACCAGTTTCTCATCTGTCTGGCGATATGGATGGTCGGCAGTTTGGCTGAGAGCAGCCAGGCCATCGCCGAGTTTTATGACCAGCATACATCGAGCTCGGGGCACACCAACAACTGGGCTGTCCTCGTCTGCGCCTCCCGGTATTGGTTCAATTACAGAGTATGTCACAGTAGCGTTAGTAAAATTACTGCTGACATTGTCCCTCAGCATATGGCAAATGCCCTAGGAATGTAATTATTAGCCTTGATGCCGTGCCTTTCTATGATACAGACTATCACACCTAGGTATCGCACCGTCAAGCGTCTCGGTATCCCCGACTCGAATATCATCCTCATGCTCGCCGATGATGTTGCATGTAATACGCGCAACAAGTTCCCCGGGAGCGTGTACGCGAAAGCCGGGCGTCATTTGGATCTCTACGGTGATAACATTGAGGTTGACTATCGTGGCTACGAAGTGACCGTAGAGAACTTCATTCGTCTGCTTACAGGTAGGTCGGGGTCAGAACGGCCTCTCTGGTACCGACTCTCCTCAATAGGACGCGTCGACCCTACTGTACCACGTTCCAAACGATTACTTACAGACGACCGCTCGAACATCTTCGTGTACATGACCGGACACGGTGGAAACGAATTTCTCAAGTTCCAGGACAACGAAGAAATCAGTGCATTCGACATTGCTGACGCCTTTGAACAAATGTGGCAGAAGAAGCGGCAAGTAATAAGACGCGTCCACGGTTCGTCTAATAGACTGAACAAGTAAATTCCAGCTACAACGAAATATTCTTCATGATTGATACTTGCCAAGCAAATACCATGTATTCGCAGTTCTACTCGCCAAATATCCTTGCAACAGGATCGTCGGAGATAGAAGAAAACTCTTATTCGGTATCAGTCCTCGTTCAATCCATGTACCCATCGAATCTCACTGCAGGCAGTATGAAAACGACAATGACATTGGCGTGTCCGTTATCGATAGCTATACCCGTTTCGTACTCGAATTCATGGAAGGTATCAACAAGACCAGTCAGGTGTCTGTAGAGGAACTGGTGCGCACTCACCTTGACGCCACGCTCACAGATGCTCACACCTTGAAAGTTTTTGTCCTACGATCCCGCGGTGATTCGCTCGCATGCTGGCGTGCGTTCGGACTTGTTTCAGCGGCCATTAGACAAGACACGCATTACGGACTTTTTCGGAGGTGTCGCTCAGGCTGAGATGTTCCCGCTTGTCCAGGAAAGTGCATCGACTGTCCTCTCGGAAAGCATACGACCGCAGGAGGCTTTGCAGCACGCAGCAATTCCTCTCGAGCACGATCCCATTGTTCCGCAGTTCATCAACCGTCGTGATGAAAGGAGGGGCAGCACTGTTCTACCGCTGTTGGAAGGCGAGAGTGAAGTTTGGAATACGAGTTGGAGATACATTCGGAAATGGATGTCTGTCTTGTTAGTAGCATTTCTGGTGACCTGGGTATCATTTTCGTAGTTTTGTTAACTCTCCGGATGCCTCGACACAAGGACGGACATCTCGTTTTTGACCACAATGTCAAGCGAACTAAGCACATATAGAACATGACATTGATCTCAAATACACGTGGATCACAGTAGAACAATACTACTATTGAATTCCTGGTGTTCTTCTGCGTTCCATTTCCTGTCGGGGTCGTACAGCGTCCCATTCTCAGACATGCACCACTCGATCACCGCACAGGGAGGCCATAGACCTTCAGGTTCGTCACCAGCGTCCTGGAGCAGCAGCGCAACAACGCCGTGCGCAGGAACATCGTGTGCCGTAAAGTTTCTCACCACGGTACCATTGTCAGTGTGCGTCCAGAGATCCTGGATGCAAAGATGAGTGCTGTTGCCGATGAAAAGTCGAGGTGTACAGCCTACCCGGACAGAGTACTGCCTTCCAGCTCGAACCCAGGCAGACTCCGTCAGATTGAAAAACATGGTCGCAGGTTCATTCAAGGTGTTGATCTATACTGCTTCAGCAGTGCAAGGGGTAAAGGAGGACTGAACTACTCACCAACATAAACACCGTCCCATTCTGGCTTTCACCACTCCAGTACTGTGCGGGGTGGGTTGCATTACTTACGTAGTCGGGCTGAAATTATTTGAATTGGTAGGTAAACGTATATGAGCGCATATTTAGCTTACGTTGATACCCCACCGGAAGGGTGAAACGCTTGTACCCACAACTGGATCTTGATTGATAGCGATGATCTCGTGGTTGGTGAGAATCTCGAGGGCCTCCTTGCTTGTTGACTCCAACTGAACAGAGACCATGTTTTCACGTTGTCTGTGGATTCACGAGAAGGCACGTACATTAAGACCAAGCAAGAGGGGAGATTTCATAAGAGCCCAGGCAGTGAAATGTGTTTTCATTTCTTCATATGTCAGGTCACCGTTACCGCTTGCAGTCGACATGAAACGTATGCCATGAAACACCAGGCATGTCACTCACATTTCCAGCTAAGAAAATGTGAGGCCGAAACTATTGACGTAGTTGAAACTACACACCATATCCATGTCGTTGTGACCGTAAAAATCAGTAGCCCAGGTGTGAAAAGAATTCCTGAAAAGTTTCAGATGACTCAAACGAGGGAGCACGTAGAGCTGCTGGCTGACTGATTAATGAGGCTCGCAATCGACGACCAGGATGCCCCTAACGGACTTCGTGAGGCAGCGATTGCATTGCACTAGGCATAACATAACACACCAATGTCATCCGTAGTCTGAGATACAAAGTTTGTCATCAATGCGCAAACGATACATCATTAAAGTTCGATCACCTACCCGCCAACTTTGGCCATACTTCCTCGCCCACACCCAACCTTGTTCCTAATTGAATCGTGAGTATAAGCACACCGACTAGGACAGGGCACATACCCTACCCCACTGACATAGTGATAAGAATAAAGGTGGATTCCCAGAAGACTTGGCGAGATCCTTGATGGCATCCGCCATACGCTCGTATCCTGTATGACAACCACCAATTTCACATCTGAGTAACCAATCAAGGTCGTTATGAACAAACTCACGACCCATGATATTTTGCCTCGTAATGTTGTCAAACGGTACGGCACAGTTATCGTATCTGCAGAAATAAACGTCCGAGCCACAACTTCACCAGATACCATACACACTTGAGATAATCGAAACCCCAGGCTTGGAATAACTTCGCATCTCTATGAAAGTGTTGTAGAGCACATTGAGTGAAGAACTGGATGGAACGCACCTCGCTTCATTCTGATAGGACCCAGGGTATAACTGACAAGTGAACCATCCTGCGTCACTGTACTGTCGTTCAAGTGTTAGAGGTGAAGGAGAACAAGCCAATCGGACCTTACAATGCCTGCTTTGCTGCGTGAACCTTTGCTTGAGCGCTATATATCAATAAGAATTGATGGGGCTCACAAACCCATTTTATGGATCTCCTCTGTCAATGCATTCATTCCCGAAGGGAATTTGGCCTTGTCTGTGATGATTCACAGCTCTGCCTATATACCACATGGAAAGCAACGCACTCGCGACAATATCCCCAGTGGCACTCCGTTTTTTCTCCGAGTAACAATCATCGATATTTATATGATTATAACCGGCATCCTGAGTTCCAGACATAAGTATCCACCACGATACTACTACCCAATGCTGTTTGGACGAACCGCAAGACCGAGGTATTTCACCAATTTAGCTGTCTTGACGACTAGCGTCTCGTTGATTGCACACTACCAGAACGAACATGGGATTCTGACGTATATTTTGGATCAAAGACGACTCACATAGTATGCATTCCAAGCTAGTAGTTTGGGCTGAGTATCATGCAACTAGCACGACCTAACGACTTACTATTATATCCCATGACTGTGGAAGATTCATCAGATGTCATGCCCAGCGCACAAGCTCTCGCGCTCACCTGGAAGCTTGCCGACACTCTGGATGTCGTCCCTGGAATAACCATACTTGCCACGATAGAATAGGGTGAACAGTCCCAAGAGAGCAGCAAGAGTGAACGTCAAAGTGCCCCAGAATGGAGTCTTGGATTGTCTTCGTAGTTGCACCTGAGCTGCACAAGGTCATGAATCAACCTTGCTGCATATCGACAGAGGCCCCTTCGGGCCGCCGCATCCACAAGGGTGCATGTTCGGGGAAGAACACTCACGAAGTAGTGGCGTCCTAGTCGTAGGTGGAGGCCGTTTGGAAGGCCTTGGGTCCGCAGTCATGGTAGAATGCGTTTGCCAGGTATCCGAGAAGAGAACGTGATGTTCTTGGTGAAAAAACCTCCGTAATAGTAAATACACAAGGGTCCATAATTAGACATGGGTGATACGCCTTTTGAATGGTCATAGACACCAGTGATCAAGATGTGTCTAAATTGAATACCACAACACGCTTGTCCCAAAGTCTCGCTTTCTAGTAGTACTTGGTCCCATTCTCAGCTGTGCATTGCGTTGCTGCTTCACCAGTACAGGGTGGCCAGAGACCCGCGGGCTCATCACCAGCGTCCTGGAGTAAAAGAGCAGCAACGCCGTGGGGAGCGACATTGGTCGCGGTATAATTACGAACAGCGGTACCATTGTCAGTGTGTGTCCAGAGATCCTAGAGTGGTGTGCTCGGCTGAGAACGGCAAAGGCCAGAAGGATTGACGAGATCCTGCTACGTACCCTGACTGCATACTGCCGACCCGCGCGGATCCATGGAGATTCAGTCAGGTTAAAGAAAAGGTCAGCAGGTTCATCGAGAGTGTTGATCTATTACCAAAAGAGTGTGTCAAACTGCACCAGTCCATAGGGCCATAGCCTACAAGCATAAAAACTGTTCCGTTCTGACTTGGGCCACTCCAGAATTGGGCGGGGAACGAGGAATTGTATGTCCAATCGGGCTACCATTATGCTTCAGAATAGTACCTAAGCAGTGCGAAGGAACAACCTACGTTAATGCCCCAGCGGAAGGGCGAAATGCTTTTACCATACACTGAGTCCTGATTGATGGCAATAATTTCAGTGTTCTTGAGTATGCCAAGCATGTCTGAGCTGATAGTCGCGAGCTAACGCGGCAATTCAATACAGAGTGTCGTTGAGGCAATGCATACATGACTCACGTCGGTGCCAATCAATAGCGGGGCCTTCATAAGTGCCCAAGCGGTGAAATGGGTCTTGGCCTCGTCGTAGGTGAGATCCCCGTTCCCTATTTCAAGCTGACTTTTGCGTGGGTAATCTACATTAACAGTAGTCAACAGGGGATGAGCACCATATCGGGGTCGTTGTGTCCATAGAAATCTGTGGCTTGAGTAATGAAGGAAACGCTGGTGGGCAGATCAATCCCGGTTCCCAACAAGTTGTCTGATAGGAAAGCTTACGCATTGATAATCGTTGCAATAGAGCCCCAATAAGGTCCAATGTCGTTGTCAATCTAATCAACTCGTGACATATTATGATGAAGCCCGACACTACCTTCAAGTTGGCACTCACCCTCCAACTATGGGCCATGGAGGCACCCCATCTACGGCAGTAGAATTAGCTTGTGGCTGTCAAAAGGTTAGATTTGGGTTTACAACCAGACTTGACTCTAAGGACCACACGTAAGTAAAATGCAACAAGTTCGCACGTATTTCACATACCCATCCCCATTCACACAGACTGAACGTGAATATGGTCCCTGTGTGTTCCGCAACCGTAGCCAATGCATCTGCCATTCGTTGATACTCTATCATATTGTGATGAGATAGCAGACGCTGAAGTTGAACGACACACTCACTGCCGATCATACCCTCCCGAATTACATCGTCAAAGGGGACTAAAATACATCAACGGTAGTGATAGGACGATGTACAGACTTGCTCTAGTTACTCACTAGCACAGTTGTCATACCTACAAAGAATGAATGATATTTCGTGAATAACAAAGGCGCAACGGTACCCACTTCAAGAAATCAAAGCCCCAAGATTGGAACGTGAACGCATCTTGTTCCTCGTGCGTGAATGAACCGGGGTATCCTTGGCACGTGAACCAGCCGGAGTCAGAGTACTAAATAGAAATCAATTAGCCAGATATTGCGACTTCGTCAGACGACTTACGATGCCAGCGTAGCTACGTTGCACACGATGAGCACTCGGTGTCTAGGATATAAGCGGGTACACTCACAAGCCCATCGAGTGCAGCTGATCGGTAAGGTTGTTCATGCTTGGGAAGCGAATAGGATCTTGTACAACAAAATCAGCAAGCTGGATTTACAAATACAGACGTATGTGGCAAATACGAGCTAACCAGAAAGGAGTTCGCCTGTAGAGCCACGATTTTTGCTTGCCCAGCAATCGTCCAAATTGACGTGATTGTAGCCGACATCCTGGAGCTATGAGCTGGTCTGTCAGGTGGCTGGGTCCAAGCAAACTCACCAAAAGACCATAATCTTTCATGTATTGAGCAGTCTGGATGATGAGGGTCTCATCCACGTTGCACTAATCCGGCGGAAAGCAGATGGGTGAGGGATATATAGTCATCATATGAAACCAACCTGAAAGACATTCCAGGCTGCCCAAGGTGGTTCGTCAGGTTCGTCAGTGGTTAAAACTGGACCACCACCTACCATTGTAGCCCATCACTTGGTAACAGTCAGTCGCGCTGCCAAGTCATGACAATGAGTTAGTCAACTTGCCTGGGAACTTGCCAACGCCATTTTGCAGTGCCGAAACGGACAACACAGTAAAGGAAATACCAACGACGTTCCGCAGAGTTCTGAGAAACGGAGACATCTCGATTCTAAAGGCGAAGGTGGAGCAACTTTCGTGCACACAGGCTCGGATCCACATGCATTTAAGTAGACCCTGAATGAGACAACGACGTAAACAACACTAGAACCTTTTTGGCCGCTAGAGAAACACACCTGGTGAAACACCCGCACGTCTCAACACCCTTACCTGACGGATCAAGTAAAGCTATTTACAGTGGAGTAGTTTAGGGGACTTGGGCGTGCGAGCTCCACAACAGCCGATCGAACCTAGTCACGACGCTGCCAAACTCCCCAGGCATGCTTTGAGGGAGAACGCCGAACATGAGCTCAACACGGCGGTCAGCCTCAATATTCTCAAATAAGCCCGGGCTATCCCCACGCTGGCTATTCATTCCATCGCTCTGTGTGAGAATATCTGTGACCTGCTTCGCTACATGCAACTGAAATAACACCGGCGTACGTGACGAGAAGTACAGGTGTTTGAGGAAGCAGGCGGCAAAGACATCAAATGGCCATGGTAGCGATCAAGTATCGTCTGCATCGAGAAGAACGTGCGTCATCCGGGCGTGCGCTGCGGTGATACTCATAAATCGGCTACATAGCGGCCTAACGAATTGCGGTACGAGGGGGAGCATGTCAAGCTGCAAGGAGTCGATCAAACAAGTCCAAACACGATCTGTGGCAATCACTCGTCGCGTGCAGCATATCGCTCGACCATCGCCATCATGAAGCTTGTCAGGTAAATGTCTCCCTTTGGCGTGCGTTCCCAAGCTTTGACTCTACCCCAGAGCTAATGTTGTTGAGACATTTCCATTTCAGCCTTGGAACAGCCAAGAAAAACATGTTGCTGATGCCCATTTTCTTTGGTTTATCACGTCAGGTTCTTGATGAAACTGAACAATGAAACTGTTTCCATCGAGCTCAAGAATGGGTCGGTTGTCTATGGGACCATAACCGGTGTGTTTGTCGTCACCGCGTTGCGCCTGTGTGTGCCACGCTAACCCCTCCGTGATAGGCGTTGACATGCAGATGAACACGCATCTCAAAACCGTTAAAATGACGATGCGTAATCGCGATCCCGTTTCCCTCGATTCGCTTTCCATCCGTGGAAACAACATTCGCTATTTCATTCTTCCCGATGCACTTCCCTTGGACACTCTGCTCGTCGACGACGCACCAAAACCGAAGGGAAGGAAGAAGGAGGACACCCGTGGGCGGGGTCGCGGAAGAGGAATTGACCGGGGACGTGGACGAGGCAGAGGTCGTGGACGGGGGCGAGGGTTTTAATCGACCTCTACATGCCTGCGCCGCAGAATCTAAAAAGCAATGTGGGGATGTCTGTTGTGCATTGTACGTCCTCTGGTTGTGAATACCTGCCAAAATATGCTTCTGGGCCATGGAGAACTTGGCTTGTACATTTGACTGTAGTCAATACTCTTTCTTGCCGTCAGACACCCATTTGTACGCTGTCCCTGTTACTCCGTTTGTGAAGCTATTCCCGATGTTTCTCAAGAAGTTCACGTCAACGTCGACCAGGACGCTGCCTTTGACTATTCGCCAAATTCTGGCTTTGGGACAAGAATCTACTACCCGTGTTGATGTCCATGGCTGGGTCAAGTCCGTCAGACGGCAGAAAAACGTCACTTTCGCGGTCGTCAACGACGGGAGTTGCGCTTCGGGTCTCCAGACAGTCTTGAGCAACAGTCCGAGCACAAATCTTCATGGGTATGTACATTCTCCATGACATCGACCCTAGGGATGTATTCCTTTCAGTTTGACCAACGGCGCGAGCGTGCGCATGACGGGGTCCATCGTAGCCAGCCCAGGGATCAATCAGGCACAGGAGCTGCAAGTGGATTCACTGGAGATACTCGGCGAGTGCAACCCAGACGTCAGCCTCGAATGTTTAATCCTTACTTCCCTTCGCTCACGCTCGTCTTTAGGCGTACCCAATCCAGAAGCAAGCCCTCACGCTGGAGTACCTTCGGGACCATGCCCACTTGCGTCCCCGGACAGATGCAAATGCGGCCATGCTCCGTCTTCGCCATGCTCTCGTCAAATCTCTCCATGCTTTCTTCGAGGTACGTCCCACACTCGCAAAAGGACCCTTTGCTCACCCCGTCCCTGCTGCTCACCAAAAGCTATACAGAAACATGACTTTTGCTACACACACACGCCCATCCTCACTTCCAGTGACTGCGAAGGCGCTGGGGAGACTTTCCGCGTCATACCCTCATCCGCATCCGCACCCATAACGTCGTCGCCATCCCAAGAAATATCTACACCAGAATCTACATCACCAAATCCCCAAGCTGAGTTTTTCTCTAAACCAGCATACCTGACGGTATCCTCCCAACTCCATCTTGAAGCGCTCGCATCGTCCCTTGCCCGCGTGTACACGCTTTCTCCGTGTTTTCGTGCCGAGCGATCGCAAACGAACCGACACCTCGCGGAGTTTTGGATGCTCGAGGCGGAATGGGCGTGGACAAGCGAGATTGGTGACGTGTGTGGGCTCGTCGAGACCTGCGTCAAGGATGTATTGGGTTCCGGATGTGAGGAGCGTGCGTTGCTCACTACAGGGATAGCCGGACAAGACGAAAGGGCCAAGAGCCTAGAGATTGCCGCAACGTCCAAGCCATGGGCACGAATCACCTACACCGAGGCGATTTCCGAGCTCGAAAAGTATCACGTATCCGCGGCATCACGGACCCGTCCGTTTGCGTTCGAGCCAAAGTGGGGTCACAGTCTGCAGAGCGAGCATGAAAGGTGGCTTAGTGGAGTGCTCGTCAAGGGACCGGTGTTTGTCACAGACTACCCTACTTCTCTGAAGCCGTTTTACATGCGGACGAACGATGACGGGAGAACGGCTGCATGCTTCGACCTCTTGGTACCATTCGTCGGGGAGTTGGTGGGTGGGTCACTAAGGGAGGAACGGTTGGAGCCACTCCAGCAACGCATGACCTCTCATGGGCTGGATCCCGCAGGAGAGGAATATAGTTGGTATGTGGATCTTAGGAGGTACGGCAGCGCGCCACACGGCGGTTTCGGGATGGGGTTGGAACGGCTAGTTAGCTGGGTGAGTGGCACTGAAAATGTACGCGAGTGTATAGCTATGCCTAGGTGGGCCAAAAGGATGCTACTCTAGTCTACTACACAGTCAGTTGCTCAGCAACCTCGTTGGTTTCGTAAGTGGTCCATTATGTATATGAACTATAGGATAGGTTTACGGTGGTCTAGAAAACAATACGATTGTCCAAAGAAAGCGATGCCTGTGGCAATGGTGAAACCGTCCATTCGTTGGCTCTGGCAAAAATAATTAGGCAAGGTCCGCGAAGCCAACGCGAGTATTGGTGACATCAAAGATAGTGTAGACGTTCTGCAGGAAGACATCGCCAATGATCCAATAGTCTTCCAGATAAGAGTATCCATCAACGTTCGCGCAACTGGAGGTGAAGGGCAACACATACCATTTCCTCCTCCGGCAACACCTGCAATGCAGTCTGTCGAGCCCTCGGATTCCGGTCCAAGGTTGAACGTAGAAGCTGAAACAGTGAAGTTACGAGAACCAAATGCCAATGTTGGCGCGAGTGAATCAACAATATCGCACGGAACTGATCACGAGCACAACGTGAGTGGACGCCATGCGCCATACCGCACAAGATGACATACCACTCCAGGCCCCGCCTCCAATTTCCGTAGAAGGTTTTGCGCCAGTAACGTTGGCATAGTAAGCTTGGGCATTGCTGTCACTGGTGACGATCAATGTAGTTCCCGTGTCAATGATCGCTTGTGCGTAGGAAGTCTTATTGACCACAACTACGTCAGGAGTGTCGTTCAATCCAGGACGACTAAGGCCAGCAAATCGAATTTGCCAGTACGCCGGGAAAGACACGTTGACATACTCCACTGTCGACCCTTGATACATATTCGTGTTGGTTCCACCTATAGTGAGCTCACTCTTGTCAGGTTCAGAGGAGAGCGCGAAACCGAACACTCCTTGCGATACCACACTATCGGAGACCATAGTCTGGAACACAGATGGGGTGCCAAAAGCGGATATCGGAGGGAATGCCAGGCCAAGCAGCCCGTCCGGGAGAAAACGGGAGCTCCCGAGTTCAGAGGAGTAACTCGTGGCGGCACCAAGGGTCTGGTTCATGGCCTGGATGCGAGGTAATAAGCCAAACGCACTTGCACAGTGGATGCACTAGGCAGCACCTCGTATTCACCCATGTACACGTTGTCCATGTATTGTGTACCATTCACGTTCGAACCATCGTGGTATACTAATCGGAATGCCTTGCCTAGATCAATGGAAGTCGACGAGGCTGTAGGGTTGTACCGCGTGTGTCCATTGCAAGTGCTGTCACAAGCTTGGTCTGGGAGGAACATGTCTGTCGAACCGGTGTCAAAGTCGACTGCAAAGGCGATCAAGATGTCGTAGATTCAGCCGTACGAGGTATGCGAAACAAGAGTACCTGTAAAATTCTGTGGAGGTGTACCAACACTAACAGTGCCGGCCCACATGTTGCCATTGTCCTCAGAGAGTGAAATGTCACCTCTCTTGGTATGGCGGCCTTGCAGAGCATGGTCGGATGAAGTGAAGTCACCCGATGTCGAATCAGGTGTATCAGAGGCGGCGTCCTTCTTCCGCCGCCGTTTTTCAAGCTTACCTGCCGGCAGGGTTGCTGTGACGCCACTGGCGTTTTGGTCAGTTGCCATAACCCGTGCACTCGTCGCGGAGATTGCCTGCGCCAGAGGATGGGGAGAACCCGTGTTCGATTCGTACGCGGCAAGCGTGATACGGTATTTCCTTGAAGGGGCGAGATTAATTATCAACCAGCCACTCAGACGTCGAAAAGAAGACTGCGAAGCCTCCAAGAGCCGCTTTGTTGACATTGTTTGGTTGAAGTGGAAACGCACGACAGGGGCACGCACACGACCACTTACGCTGCAACACGGGCTAGATGAGCCCTGAGGAAATCTTTGTTGACATAACCCGCCACGCTGTTGGCACGAGTGGCGGTTCCGCGCGAGGACGGGACAAGGTGGGTGATGAGCGATCTTCGTCCGAGGGGAATCCGGATCACGTTGCGACTGAGCTGGTCTGTGGCGGTGGACATGGACGAGAATAAGAGTACAACGAGAAAGACGGCGACGGGGGGCGTGAGGTGCATTGTAAAGGACAGTAGAGAGTGGCGTTACGGGGGGCACACATCAGAACATGATCGAGGAGCTTTATATCCTCGAGACATCACTGCACGCTGCTGTACGTAAAACAAAGTCATACGGCGAGCTCGACGAAACATGATCGTCGTCAAGCAATTAAAATCTCATAGACTCACGTGTCGACTACGGAGGCGACATCGCCCCGTCGGTCCTCCCAACAACCGGCTACAACCCGTATGCTCACCACAATGTGCTCTGACTGCGATCTTACAGGGCGGAAGAACGTACAACTTTTGGTTGACGACGTAAACTACATGACAAGGAGATCAGAAGGCAGGTTCCTCGCCATAAGAGTCGGCTTGGTAAGCGGGCTCCTGGCCATATACGGGTTCTTCCGCTGCGGGGGGAGCAGCAGAGACAATGACAGGTTCTCTTGACTCAGACGATGGCTCGGAAACGATCTTGTCGACTGGAGGCTCGAAAATTTGGACAGAATCGGGGAGGGGCTTCTTAGGACCCGTGTGACCTTCAATGTCACTACCCTTCATGCTGAACAGAACGTCAGATATGTTTCACGATGCATATGACAACCTACATTTTAACTTTGATACCAAGGACACCTTGCTTCAGTAGTACGTGTCGCACAGCATAATCGACAAATTCACGAGCGGGCTGACCCGAGTGGATCATGAACCCGTCAGTGAACTTCATGGACTTGGCACGAGCAGCACGAAGTTTGCCGGAGACGACAACTTCGCAACCCTTGGCACCAGACTCCATAACGAAACGAAGGACGCCATAACAAGCTCTACAAATCTGTTCAGACAAAAAAACATGGTATACCGTGTCATGGACCTGCCTCCTAACAGCAAGACCACCGAGGAGCTTGTATCGTAAACTCTCGCACTGTGCAACCGCAGAGAGCCCACGGTACTGGACCTTTTCAGCGTACAATTCGAGAGAGTTTTCGGGAAACTTGAAACGCTTTTGGACGAGCGCGGTCAGCTCGCGGATACGGCGGGCCTTCTCCCCAAGAACTTCCTGGGTGTGGGTGGCGCGGATGATAATCTGACAAGTACATGCGGATATTTGAGAGGTGGAACAAGTGGAACAAGTACCTCGGTGCGGGCATGGGTAACGCGGACATCACAGCCAGAATAACCCTCCTCGGCAAGTTCACGGGTAAAGAATTCGTTAAGTTCGGCACGAAAAACGCCATCGGCGACAAACTTGCGCTTTTTGCTGATTTGGCCGGACATCGTGAAGAGACGGCAAGTCTGTGGACAAAGGAGATAAGCCTGAAAACGTCATCTGAATCGAAGAGCCGCCATCCATCTCAACAAGCCATGCTTTTTAAAAAAAGAGTATATCCTGGTATGAAGCGTACAATAAACCCATCGAATAGGAGACACAAACCTTGGGGAATGTATGTCGTCGACGCCGTGCGTGATGCCGCACTCCATACGTATGCACACAGTACCGATCTAAATTTGAGCTCCGCCTTAACCGCTTACTATCTTCGATCTGTGCCCCTAAGTTGTAGAGGGGGGACACCTCCAACCACAGGCACCTGCTCACAAGGGCATTGGCAAGACTAGAAACCCCATTCATATACTTATATACTGCATGGAGAAATGATTGCACTAGCGGCATGAAGGATACAATGTTTTGTTAGGTAGCACTGTAGAGGATGTCACACTATACACAAGGAGACCTCAGTTTCGTATGAACGAAAGACTGTGAACATTCTTCTAAACTAACCTATACATAAGGAGACCTTGTAGGTACTGTTCAGCTAATGAATGTAACAAATGTATAGTGGCCTCACCTCAGTTTCGCATGAACGAAAAGACTGAGGGTGCGACGTGGCAGTGTCCGTACTCAAAAGAACGACGTGATTACATAATGAAATGGTCGGCGTATTAAATTCAGATATAATATGAGTATCAAAAAGGCCCGGAGGCATAAAAGTATGAGATAGGAGGAGAGTGAAGAGGAATGAAATAAATAGAATAAAATTTCAACAAATTTCAACACAATGTGCAGGAGTTAGCCAGTCATAACACAGACTTTGCATGTCCAAGTTACTTTTTTTTTTCAGATTGGAGGTAGGAGAGTCGACTGACCGGCGCAACACCGTAAATGCGTTGTGCACGTACTGTTTAGCGAGTGGCCATTGGCCTACAGGACAATAGACATGAAAAAAAAGGGAAAGGGATCTTAGTGAACACACAAAGGCGGCATATTGACAGTGACTCTACGCTCAGTCCTTGAAATCACGACTGTTGCACTGTATCCCTGGGGTTTTCACGAAAGTGAATTACTATGGCTACGAGTGGATGCACACAACGTGCGTGAACACGATGCCCGGAGCATCTGCCTGCATGCTGTGGTGTCCGACCTGCCAGGTTGTACTGTAGTACACGCTATCTCCGTCTATCAGATCATCACTGGGTCGAGTGATCCTTTCCACACCAAATCTGGGTCGCCGCCCCGACGGAGTCTGCACCACTCCAAAAAGCCTGCTCATTCCATCGGGCCGAGTCGTCAACTATCTACCTGTGGACTACCATGTCTCCAAAGATCACCCACTTCGAAACGCATGGTAGGAAGAATCCCCGCAAGACTTATCCTCGTTCATGATTTTGATCGGACAGATGTTCGTTTTCCGACGTCGCTCTCAGGAGATGGGACGGATGCAATGTGAGTTCGTCATGAAGTTTCGTCCCTTTTAGCCACTGTTGAATCCGGTGGCGTCGCCAGGAATACCGAGTGTGACTACTCATCTGCCTATATTTCCATCTTCACAGATGGGGAATCTCCACTGGTCGGACACGGCATGACATTCACCATTGGTCGTGGAAACGAAATAGTGAGTTGGACTGCCTGCTACGTTCGAGGAAGGCCTCATGCCTTTCGTAGGTCTGTCAAGCAATTGCAGTGCTCGCAAGCAAGCTCATTGGTCGTGGTCCAGAAGAACTTTTCAAGAGTATGGGGAAAACCTGGGATTGGTTGTCCTCTGATTCACAACTGAGATGGTAGGTGTTCACGGTTTGAAGAATCGGTTCCAGTGTTGTGATGCAGGGCTATGAGGACTGAATGCATCCTAACAGGATCGGCCCCGAGAAGGGCGTCATCCACATCGCGGCTGCTGCTGTGAACAACGCACTGTGGGATATGTTTGCCCGTTCCCGCCGAAAACCTCTGTGGAAGCTTGTGGTAGACATGACACCGGCAAGAATTGCTCTTGCGGTCTTTCTTACAAAGTCTCTAATAGCCTCGACCATTTCTGCTTCCCTCAGGAAGAGTTCGTAGATGCAACTACATTTCGTTACATCACGGACGCCATCACGCGTGACGAGGCTGTTGCTCTGCTCAAGGGTAAAGAAGCGGAGAAGAAGGATCGGGAAGCCACTGTCAAGGAGCTTGGGTGAGCAGCTATCCTGGCAACCCTGCTTCCCTGCAGTACGTGATCAGTTCCCAGTTACCCTGCCTATGTCACTTCGGCTGGCTGGCTCGGTACGATGGTTGTTCATGAAACGAAGCCCAACTGACCCTCTCTAAACCTACAGGGTATTCAGATGAGAAGATTGCGCGGCTCACAAAGGAGGCCGTCACTGCCGGATTTAACCATTTCAAGATGAAAGTTGGGGTAGATGTCGAATCTGATCTCCGCCGTGGATTGATCATCCGCTCTATCATCGATGACGCGCAGTATCTCCCCCCTGGCTCAATGTGCCGCGATCCAAATAGTCCTGAGCTCCGGGGGAAGAACGCGGGTCCAACCGGCGCAGTGCTCATGATTGATGCTAACCAAGTATGGGATGTTCCTCAGGCTATCGAGTATGTGAAGGAGCTCGAGACCATCAAACCTTGGTACGTAGGCTTGCCACTTCTTTTTTTTTTTTTTTTTTCTTTTTCCCTACGACGTGACGTATTCATGTCCATTGCAGGTTCATCGAAGAGCCAACCGCACCTGACGACATCCTTGGCCACGCGGCAATTCGCAAGGCATTGAAGCCTCATGGAATTGGCGTTGCCACTGGCGAACATGCCCACAATCGCATGGTGTTCAAGCAGCTCTTGCAAGCCGAAGCTATTGATGTATGCCAGATCGATTCCTGCCGTCTGGCAGGTGTCAGCGAAGTCCTGAGCGTACTTCTCATGGCTGCCAAGTATGCCATGACCTATGAGCGTATCCGGGCCATGCACTGACGCATATGTCAGATTCGGCGTGCCCGTCTGCCCACACGCGGGCGGCGTTGGTCTGTGCGAATACGTCATCCACCTGAGGTCAGTACACTATCGCTTATTGGCACTCCCTTTTTCTTTTGTCGCCGTGACTCATCGTCTTTTTTTGCCAGCTTGATCGACTATATTGTTGTCTCTGGAACGATGGAGCGCAATGTCCTTGAGTTCGTGGACCACCTCCACGAGCACTTCCGTTACCCTTGCTCGATCAATTCTAGTGGCCGTTACAACGTTCCTCTAAGTCCGGTCGAAGGTTACAGGTGCGACCTTCTCTTCCCAGGCGTGTCGCTGGTCTAAATCTAAAGCTCGCATGTGCTTGATGATTCGCACAATCAGTATCGAGATGCACGAACAGAGCATCGCAGAGTACGAGTGGCCGAATGGTGTGTACTGGGCCAAAGCAAGTAGGGGAGCGCCTGAAGATCAAGTCAGACTGGTGTCTGGTGGCGAGTATTTCGTAGACTACTGATTCGTATAGATATAAGACAGAATTGTGGAACACGGGGGTGTTACTACACAAGAGAAGCAAGAAAGAAGTGCTACACGTATGAGTCATCGTGATTCCACCAGTCAAGCCAAACATGGGCACTAGATGGTTTGGTAGCTCCCTGGAGTAACACAGATGAACATAATGATAGGTGGCGGATGTGTTGAGAAACGCACATATCCGCGCTTGCCAATCCCCACTTCCGGTGGCCAAAATGTTGCCTGCAGGGCTAAGATCTATTGATATGACTGGACAACTTCTCAGGCCCAAAGACATGAATCGATCCTTCATTACCTACCAGAGTTCTTATGCCCTTGGAGCATACACTGTACAGTTGCGGTGTGTGAGTCCCAGAATTGCACACCACGGTCCTTGGAGCCTGAAACAACCCACTGCCCGTCGTGCGATACGGCAACAGACAATACATAGTCCTGTAGGGCCTCGAGTAAGGCCACAGCTAATTGACAATCGTTTAACGCACCGTATGACCCATGAAGTTCATCGTGCATTGGCTAGCTTTCTCCAACTCCTTCTTACCGTTTGCGGTGGCATCCTTTCGCTTGGTAGCACTCACCAAGCCGCTCACGTCCCAATATTTCAGCGTTTTGTCCAGGCTGCCGCTCACCAATCCCTTGCCGTCAGGGGTAAAAGCTACGCTGTACACACTGTCTCTATGCCCCCTCAGCCGCTCGATCAACATGCCGGTGGCGACGTCCCAGATCCGGACGACCGTATCGAGACTGCCTGCGGCGACAAGTTGTCCATTGGGGGATATGGCAACCGAAGTCACCCCTGCATCGTTGTTCAACGGATCGGGATCATTTATCGTGAGGACTTTCGATGAGGCGTCAACCATGTCCCAAATTCGAGCTGTTTTGTCGCCCGAGCCGGAGACGATAAGGCGACCATCCAAGGAAAAGTCGAGTGAATAAATCTCCTGTTGATGACCATCGAAGACGTTACGAATACGCTTCTTGGCAATATCCCAAATCTGTGAAATGAACTCAGAAATTTGACCCTCCGGCGATGGTCACTACCTACACGTATTTGCTTATCTTCAGCGCCTGTAGCCAGGTACTTGCCATCAGGACTGAAGCATACGCTGCGAATATACAGATCTCCAGCTTTCCCGGCAGTCTCGTCTGCAAGAACGCTGAAGAGTACGTGGAATCACTACTCTAGTATCGGACGAAGGAGATCGTTGCGCACCAAGTCTTCGCGCCAGTTTTGGTATCGTAGATCTGTGCCGTTCGATTGCACCCAGTTGCAAGGAATTTTCCGTCTGCAGAGAATCGCACACAGCACACTACACTGTGGTTAAGAAATCAGTTATAATTATGTATTATCAACAAGATGTTACACCCCCTGACCTCTCGTGCATGAGTGTGTGCACCAATGTCACATCAAGCACCCGCTTTACTTTTGGGTTGAAAACTGCAAACCAATCACTACCCTCTTTCTTCAGGTCCGGTGAAACGTTGTGCGGATCAAGGTCATCGGGAAATTGACCCCCATTAGGAGTGGTGTTAACTGGTGCGAGTGAGCTCGAAGCTGGGGGTGGGTCAGTCGGACCAGATGGCGGTGGATTTCCAGGACCCGGAGGATATGGCGCGTGTGCAGATGGGGGTGGGGGAAGTCCAGGGCCTTGGAAAGTCGGAGGACCCGCAGGTGCAGAAAGCTTCGGGGTTGGCCCGGGAATAAGGGAGGGGCTATAATGATCTAGTGCAGGTAGAGGAGAAAGGGGAGGGCGATATCCATGAGGGGGCGGGGAACGTGTGGAGCTGGGAAGAAAATGTTTACCTGGACGGTCACCCTTCATCCGCTCTGTTTTGATACGCTTCGGGTCACGAACTTCAACAGGGCGTTCACGCTCACGATCGCGCTGCTCACGTTCACGGTCCCGGATTTCCCTCTCGCGATCAGCACGTTCGCGGTCTTTGTCCCGTTCTCGATCGCGGTCTCGGTCTCGGTCGCGAGCGTAATAGGGG
>JBBPJW010000036.1:8983-86613 GCA_038088935.1 Pulveroboletus aff. viridisquamosus
AAAAAGATCACTAATTTCTAAGAGAGGCTAGAGCAAAGGTAAAAATGACTTGGAAGACTTAAAAGACTAAGAGAGCACATTACAGGAGCCAAAAAAGGCTAATGGCACAAATGCTCAAGTTTAAAAAGACTTAACATTGTTCCTTTCATTATATATTGCATACATTGCTTAGACAATGCAGTGTACATAATATATTACATCAAAGATATCATAAAGGTAAAGAAAAAAGAAGTACTAAATAGAAGAAGGAACTTAGCTTAAGAAAAAAGTATAGCTAAAAGGCTACTCTTTACTTTACTCTAAGCTTCTTTTTTATTTTCACCCACTTTGTACTTTTACTTTTACTCTTCACATGTTACATTATGTGACCATGGTAACCCTTACTATTTCACTCATTTCACATCTTCACTCTTTCATACCTTCACATATCACAGCCTAGATTACTCTAGACCATATTATTATAGTCTTGTAGTTATCATAAGGTACTGTTGAGGTACTCACTGTCTTTACATCATTGGTTGGCTTACTGTAGCATAGTTTAGGGCAGACCTTATGAACATGGTCCATGCTTCATCCTATAGCATATATAAAGGGCTGGCTCAAGCTGGGTTTCCCCAGTCTTATATACTTGAGCTTTTGCTTTATACAAGGCCTTGACTACTTTCTTATCTCTTGCCTAGTTCTCATTGGCTCTAGTTCAAAGCTAGTGCTTATTTAGTTGTGTCCATTAGTTCTGGCATCAAGATATAAGAATAGGATGGCTAAGTTGCCATTTTATTATTGATATGTAATAGTTTATGTATATTGCATGGCATAAGCTGTGCAAGCTAACATATAATGGCAGGGTTAGTTTTAAGCCACTTTTGACTTAAGCACTTGAATTATTCATCTTTTTTTGATTCTCTCTAAAGCCCTATGAGCATTTCCATGCTTATATTCATTTCTGCCTAGCCCTGGGAATAGAGGTTAGTTTTATGCTCCTTTGTTCTTTTTTCCTTGTTATTGCAGTCAGCTAGTCTTAGGAAACAGAAGTTGTTATGATCTTTACAAATTTTAGCTAATCTTTGGCTCAATACTTGTTTTCTCTATTTATTTCAAGTCTTTTTAAACTTGAGCACTTGTGCTTTTGGCCTTTTTTAATCTCTTATTGTTACAGTTTCTTTTTCTACTTTATACTTTCTTTACCTTTTCCCCTTTACTTTAGATTATATCTAACATATGTAGTACTTTATGTACATTGCATAGTCAAAGCTGTGCATAGCTTAGATAATAGTAATATAGTGACTGGATTAGGTTCAAGTCTTCTTAAACTTGAGCTCTTGTGCCACTAGCCTCCTCTGGCTCCTCCTGGTCTGCTTTCTTAGTCTCAAAGCCCTTTTTGGGTTCCATTCTCTTATTCTTGCCCTAGCCCTTGTGTGTTACAACTCTGGAAACCAGAGGCTACACCTAGCTGATGATGGAAGAGGAGGAACACTGGAGAAATCCTAGTGGTGGCTCAGACAAGGAGCAACTGAGGACAATCCTGAAAGAGTGAGGATGAAGAGGACTCAGATGAGACACGAGCTCAAGCTTCCTAAGACCTATGCCTTCCTTGAAGGGCCTGGTTTCCTGAGAAGAGCTTTCTGTAAAGCCTAAAACTGCCTATGCTGCAAAGTGATAAAGTCTGAGGACTTTACCACCAAGTGCTTGGCCTTTATATACTACTCTAGGAGGTACACAGACCATGTACATCCGTGTCTACCCTGAAGTTGTATAGTAAGCTGATCTATAGCAGTAAGAGTGTACTTGTGTAGGCCTTATGGTAAGTGCATGGATCGGATAGAAGGAATGAGGCAAAGGGCCTCTCATAAGATGTGGGGAAATGGAAGAGAAGAGGCGTGGACACGATGAGTACAGGGATCTCGATCCACAGATGAGATCACCTTGGCAGATCTGTCAGATTCACGGAGATGGTCAGATCCAAGATCGGGGAGATCAGGGGAAAATCCAGGGAAGATCCCTAGATGTGCCTCATGGCCACTAACCTTAGGAATACTCATATAGTATATGCCAGATCCTAAGTTAGGGTTTAGCCTGATAAGGGATGGGATTCCCATGATCACATGAGAATGAAAGTGGTCGTTGCATGGTTTGCAACATTGTGTGGTTAGTGTTTTCCCATGTTCTATCTCTTTTATTGCTTCTCTTGGCTTTTATTGCAAGTCAAAGTCATAAAACTTATAGCTGGCTTCCTTAGTCTTCTGAGCTTTCATGTTATTTCTTATTTTCTTGCCCTAGCCCCTCTTTAGGGGTTAATGTTCCTTAGTGTTTCCTTTTGCTCTTTTAGCTCTTAGTGTTTGCTTATAATCAAAGTTATAACAGAAGTTATATTATTAATATTATGTAGAGGCAAGCAAATACATGAGCCAATCCTGATTACATACCAGAGTTAATATACTAACATATTTTCTATGTATTATCCACTTATCCTGCTTTCTTGTAGCAACTGCTTGCTTACAGTAAGCAACAAAACTATTGCAATGCCTAACCTTAATCTGGTGCATGAAGTGCACTACAATCACACATGGGAATTTTGCTTAGCTTTGATAAGACTGAATATAGTAGTAAGTTCCAGCTACAAATCAGCCTCTTAGGTTATATGATGTAATTCACAGGCTCATGATAATATGGAATAACTACCCATAGAACTTGAACTTTGAATACCTAAATAGATGCTCCTAACTCATGCTTGAACTACTGGTAAGGCTTTTGTACTAGTGGCCCCAACTAGGCTAAAAAAAGGGAAATACCAGATATTTGTATAAAGCTTAGGCTCAAATGACAATGGTGGAGCCAGTGACAGCCTCTGCCTTATAGTAAACTAGTGAAAGTAGACTAAAGGTCAAAAGAGCAAGACTGGGAAAATCCCAGCTTATGCTTCCTGCCTTATATATTATTAGTGGCTATATATAGACCAAGTATAGGAAGACTGCCCTAAACTACTGCTATCTATGGCCACCAATGGCAGTAAGTACTTAACCTATAAATAGGAAGAAAAGGGCATAGGATATGACTAAGAAGTAAGGCAGTGGCCTTGTAAATCAAGGGACTGAAATGAAAGAAAAGTATTATGCGATTAGCAAACACAATGGTCTCAAGCACATTACTGTGGGAACTTTAGAGCATGTGATGCGAATGGTTGCATAGTCATGTGACCAGAAGCATGTGATTGTGCAAACAAGTATTCTTATAGGAATAACCCTAGGCTAAAGCTAAGTCCTTTATATCAGAGTATTCCCCTGCACCAGGTATTAGTCACATGATATGGCAGATCTCAGATGAGATTCAGGTACAGTTCTCAATGATATCTGATCTCAGGATCTAAATTAGGATCTGCATCTGTGACAAAGATCCAGATTGAATCTCCTAGGCCTTACTACTGCCATGCCTTATTTATAGATCTAATTCAGTGTACTTCCCTTCCATTCTCCCACATCCTCATGATGTGGCTTCTCTTCCATTACTATCCTTTGATCCATGAGACCACTGCCTCACTTCTCATTCCCACTCCATGCTTTCTCCATCTTTTATCTATTAGTTGAAAGGTTACTGCTATTGGTGTCCATAGATAGTAGACCTTAGGGTAGGCCTTCTGTACTTGGTCTGTGCACAGATCTGAGCAATATATAAGGCAGGGAGTGCAAGCTGGGGATTTTCCCAGTCTTGCTCTCTTGACCTCTTAGCTGGTTATACAGGTTAACTCTTACCTGCTGGCTTCTGGTTTATACAAGAGTAGTGGTCTCATCCTTCTCTTATTTGCCTAGTTAGGGGCCACTAGCTAAAAGCCTCACCAGTTTCCCAGGACAGATTAGAAGCATTTACCAAAGTTATTCAAGTATTAAGGAAGGACAGGCAGAGCCCCATAATAAGAAAATCATACCATGAGAATATGGAAGAATGAATGGAAAGTACACAGGGAAGGCAGAAATAAATAAGGCATGGCAACTGCATGGTCAAGGAAATCCAATGGATCTCTGCCACAGATTAGATCCTCTATTTAGATCATAAGATCAGATGTTATTGAGAACTATACCTGGATCTTATCTGAGATCTGCCACATCACATAATCAACCACCTGTGCAGGGAAAATACTCTGAATATTAGAACTTAGCCTTAGTCTAGGATTTTCTTGAATAGAAAGCTTGTTTGCACAATTATGTGCTCTCAATTCACATGACTGCAACTAGATCACATCACATGCTCAATAGTTCTCATGGTCACATGCTAGAGACCATCATGTTCACTAAATATATAACACATAAGATATATTCCAATTAATCAAGGGTACTTATTGCAATGGTTTTGTTGCTAATATCAAGAATAGTATAAATTAGTATAAAGTATATTCTCCTTTGGCTCCAATTACCTCCTGAATTTTCCTGGGCATACTCTGGATCAACTTCTGACATTGCTCTATTCCAATCTTCTCCCACTCTGCCTGAATATGCTCCTAAAGTTCCAATATCTCCTTGAGTGGCTTAAAATACTCTGCTAGCCTTCTTTTAAGAAGAAACCACAAATATTCTATAGAATTAAGGTTGGGAGACTAAGCAGGCCACACCATGACCTTAAAATCATGGTTATAAAACCAATCCCTAGCCTTCTTGCTGGTGTGCTTGGTGTTATTATTCTATTGGAAAATGACATTCTCTAGAGATTTGTCACAATATTATTGGGTTTCTTGGAGCTTATTCTCCAAAATCTGCACATAAATGTCAGCATCTATCCTACCATCAATCTTTCAAGCCATTCCCACTCCTTTCCAAGTTATATAACTTCAGATTATAAAAAAACCTTCCCCAAATTTCACTGTTTCTTTTACAAGTCTATTACTAAGGCCCTCTTCTGCCTTTTTCCACACCCATTTCCTACCATCTGATCTAATGTGATTAATTTTTGTCTCATCTGACCAAATAACTCACATCCAATTCTCTATAGTCCAATGCTAATGGCTCTTAGCAAAGTCTAATTTTGCCTATTTATAATACTTGAAAAGAAGAGGCCATTTTTACTTGACTATAGCCTTTATTCCTGCTTGTTTGAGATGGCAGCACATGGTCTGGGAGGAGATGGAATAGTTCTGGATGTCAGAGAGGGTATGACTGACTTGAATAGCATTTTCAGCCTTTCCACTTTCAATCAGATAAATGGCATGTTATATGTTAGTGGAGATAATAAGGGATGGATGTTCTCCAGTGGCTTTGAAAATGTTGGGAATGAGTTTGGATGAATTCTATTAATAGTAGAGTAATACAGGCCAGTAGTACAAGAAATCTGGCAAGTGAATTGATCTAATTCCAGAAAAAAAGTAATATAAGTGATTTGTTCAGTAAAAAGGGATTTTATAATGGTGGTAGTGAAGAGAGAAGTAATATTTTGGTTTGTTTGTATCATTGAAGGATTTGTGTACATCACATAACCAATAGATTATGTAAGAACATCTCAAATATATTAATTTCACATATCTCTATGTTAGCAACAAAACTGTTGCTGTTATGGATGACTACCCATCCTGTCCTTGATACTCAAACTTCCTTGGTGGATGCTCCTGTTCCTGTTCCTTTGAATGACTGTTGAGGCTTTTGGCTAGTGGCCCCTAACTAGGCTGCTTGTAGTGAAAGATATAATGGTCCTGTGTAAAGCCTAGTGGGCTCAGCAACCAAAGGAGTGCCTCCTCATAAGAGCTAGGGTGGATCCCTTCTTGGGACAGACCTAAGATCAAGAGATCCCTCTTGTATAAACCTGGTAAAGGTCAAGAGAGCAAGACTGGGTTTCCCCAGCTTGTGCTCCCTGCCTTATATATTGCCAGGGCCTGCACACAGACCAACTACAGGGAGCCTACCCTAATCTATGCTATCTATGGTCACCAATAGTGTAAGTAGCTCCAACCTCTAAATAGATATATGAGAGGGAATGCATGGATCATGTGGTAGGAGTGAGGCAGTGGCCTCGTGAATAAGGGATGAAGAAGAGAACACACACCACAAGAATGTGGGAGAATGGAAGAGAAGATGCAAGGGCTCATAGATATGAATACAGTGTGGCCACCATAAGGCTGAGGAGATTGCATCTGGATCTCCGCTACAGATCATTGGATCTCAATCTCATCTGAGATCTGCCACATCAGTGATTCAATACCTTTGCATGGGAACTCTGAATAGGACTTGGCCCTAGCCTAGGGTTTGCCTTGTAAGGTAACTCATTCGCACAATCACATGCTTCTGGCACATGACCAGTCACATCACATGCTCTACAGCTCTCTCATGATCACATGAGACCATGTGTACAGTTGGTACTGTAACAGTTGCAATAAATACCCTTGATTAATTGAAGTATATCTCATGAGCCTGTGAATTAAATCACATGACCTGGGGAATAACTACTATATTTGGTCTCAACAAAGCTAAGCAAATTTCCCACATGTGATTGCAGTACACTTCATACACCAGATTAAGATTAGACATTGCAATGGTTTTGTTGCTTACTATATAAAGCAAAGCTCAAGTGCACAAGACTGGAGAAATTCCAGGCTTGGCCTTAGGCCTTTTATATGCTACAGATATGTGTACAGACCATGTATATCCGGCCTACTCTAAACTAGTGTATAGTAAGCCATTTAATGGAAAAAATAAAGTGGGACCTAGAAATATATAAGATAGAATATAAGGCTACAAAAAAGTATAATGTTATAGTCTAGACCAGTCTAGATCTTGTGATAATGTAAAAGAGTAAACTGTAAAGATATAACATATAAAGATGTGAAATGAGTGAAATGATAAGAATTACCAGGGTCATGTGATGTGACAAGGTGAAGAGTGAAAGAAAAGTAGAAAAATAGTGAAAATTATTTTAAAAAATATGCATTATAATACTGCTGTTCTGAAGTTTCAGCAAAAATCATTACCATTACTATATCTACTTTGTGAGCTATTTCATGTGCCTCTTCATGTGCCCAGTTGACTGACATTTTCTTTCCTAGAATTTTCTCAAATCAGATAATCATGTTATGCAAGATAATGTAGCACTAAATTTAGTCAGCATATCTCACATCTTCTGGGGAATAAACCTGCAGACAAAGCTCTTGCAGTAACTGAAACCACCCTTTGAGAGCTTCAAATGTATGTTCAACACATGTGCAAACCTTTGATAAATGTTTTTGGCAGCTAATGTGAGGTACAGTAAGATACAGTGACTTCAAAAACCAGCCCAATGTCTAACCCCAATCTGATGCATGAAGTGCACTGCAATCACATAAACAAATAACACTTTGCTTTGGTGGGATGTATTATAGAGGAAACCCTTGGTGACAGCTTTGCTCTATATATCATGTGATTCTGTTCTGATGTCACCAAGATATAATCATTACAAGATGAACATCTCATTGGGGTGGTTTATGTACTTTTGATTTGTAGAATATTATTAGTACTTGATATAGCCTCCCTTTGCCTTAAGTACTGCCTGGACCCTCCTAGGCATGCTCTCAATCAATTTCTGATACTCTGCAACTAGTATTCTCTCCCACTCCATCTAAATTCTATCCTACAACTTTTTTATATCCTTGAAAGGGGTTTTATACTCAGCAGGTTTTTTTTTAAGATACCATTAAAGATATCCAATGGAGTTGAGGTTAGGAAACTGTGCAGGCCATACCATAGTTCTAAAATCCTGTTCTTCCAGCCACTCCCTAACCTTTTTGCAAGTATACTTGGGGTTATTATTCTGCTAAAAAATAGTACCAGAAGGATTAAGACCATGATACTGCATGATTTTTAATAGTTCATCCTTTAAAATTTAAAGATAAAGATCACCATTCATTCTACTATCTATCTTGGCAGCATAGCCAATTCTCTCTCAAGTTATATAGCCTCAAATCATCACAGAGCCTCCACCATGCTTAATAATACCCTTTACCAGCCTATTACTGAGCCTTTCACCTGACTTTTTGTTATGGCAACTCACTGTCCTGTCCTTGATACTCATGGCACTCCTTGGTGGATGCTTCTAATCTATCCTTGATAACTGGTAGGGCTTTTAGCTAGTGGCCCTGAACTAGGCAGATAAGAGAGAGGATGAGTTCCTGGGCCCTTGTATAAACCACAGCCAGCAGCACTAGTAGTGAACTAGTCTATATAACCAGCCTAGAGGTTAAGAGAGCAAAACTGGGTTTCCCCAACTTGTACCCCCTGCCTTATATATTGCAGGAGTCTGCACACAGACCATGTACAGGGGGCCTACCCTAACCTATGCTATCTATGGACACCAATAGCACAACTGGCTCTATAGTATAATGAGGGGAATGCATGGGGCAGAGATAAGGAGCAAGGCAGTGGCCTCATGGATCAAGGAATAGGAATGGAAGAGGAACCACACCATGAGGATATGGGAGAATGGAAGATGACTAGTTCTTAGATATGAAAGGGGCATGGCCATCATAAGGCTAAGGAGATTCAATCTGGATCTCTGCCACAGATACAGATTCTAATCTAGATTCTAAGATCAGATATTATCAGGGACTGTACCTGGATCTCATCTGAGATCTGCCACATCATGTGACTGATACCTGGTGCAGGGGAATACTCTGATATAAAGGACTTAGCCTTAGTCTAGGGTTATCCTTATAAAAATACTTATTTGCACAATTACATGCTCCTGGTCACATGACTATGCAACCATTTGCATCACATGCTCAACAGTTCCCATGGTCACATGCTGTGAACCATTATGTTCACTAGTCACATAATACTTTTTTCACACCCATTTCTTTCCATTTAATCCCAGATAATTGATTTTGGTCTTATTAGACCATATTACCTTTTTTCAATCCTCTATAGTTCAGTTCTTGTGAACATATGCAAAGTCTAATTAGACTTTGTGATGTTTTGATTTAAAAAGAGGTTGTTTTAGCTTGAAAACAGCTTTTATGTTACTTTTTTCAAGTGCCAGCAAATAGTATTGAGATAAAGGGGTTGATTGGTGAGATCAGAGAGTGCTTTGGTCAATTAAACAGCATTTTCTGCTCTATGAAAGAAGATAAGGTGGACAGCATGGTAAATATTGGTAGGAGAATGCTTGGATAAATAACCACTAGTGGACTTCTGAAGGTCTGGATGCTCTTGGAAAAATATCCTTGATATAGTAGCACATTCAACACCAAGCTGGATGGCAATAATATAAGCTAAGTGGCCAGCATCAAGTTAGGCAAGGATAATAGCCTTTTAATTGGCTGTAAGAGATTGCATGATAATAAAAGTAGAGAATAAGGATGTTTTGGAGTATTTTGAAACTCATACATACTGTTTACATATGTATCTTTGTTTGCAACAACAAATATAGCTTGATATGATAGAGATTTCAACTTTCCAATTAAAAGTATATAAACTGGCCCAAAGATGTGTTCATCTTGTAATAATTGTATCTTGGTGGAATTTAAATGGAATCACATGATGTATAGAGCAAAGTTGTAGCCAGGGTTTCTACTACCAAAACAAAGTGTTATTTGTTCATGTGATTGCAGTGCACTTCACACACTGGATTAGGGTTAGGCATTAGGCCAGTTTTTAAAGTCACTGAAGAAATAGAAGTAAAAAAAGGCAAAAAGCATGAGATTAACCTTATGCCCTGATAAGATAAAGTCACATGATCAAACTTTTAAAAATTTGTATTATAACAATAAATCAGACAATTTTTGTCTTAGTTCCATGTAAAGAAACTAATCCAATACTCTTCTTGCATTCTATCACAGAGCACATCAAACCATGAGAGATTAGACTCCATCAGTTCAATATTCCATTAGAATGGTATTATCAGGTTGCATTATTTACAAATAGGGTTAGTTGCCACAATAATTACCCCCAAGCAAAGTGTCAACCTTTGATTTGAAAGTGGGCTGTTCATGGATTTGCATGCTTTAATCTGCATCATTCATCATATAGAACTTGTCAGAGCCATTCATGATCAAGGATGAATGAACACACACAAGTCCTTCCTCTAGTATCATCCAGTCAATCAAATTCCAAAGGATAATGCTTTGCCAAGGAGATAGCCAGTGGAACAGATCCTGGGGATTCTTTCAAAGTGACTTTCTGAAAATTGCAGTACACTGTCTGGATATATTGGTCAGTACAAGAAACAGGCTGCTCTTGTTGACTCGGGAGCAAAGATGGTATCAAAATGAAGCCTCATTACATTTGTTCGATGATCTGTTCACCCACAATCGGCATCAACTTGCTTGATGACATGTCCAGACTGTCAAAAAGGTGGAACCTCGTAGTCGCAATACAAAACCACATTTTGCCCATGGTACCGAGGAAATCCCCACCGTTGAAAACGAACTGGAGCGAAAAGGGTCACAGTGCCATTACCATGGATAGTTCAGGTTCAGCACCAACATGCCTGTCTGATACCCCTACCAACCCCAAGCATGCCCCTTCAGACCCTGATGCCATTTCCGCTGCACCAAACTCCTTTTGTTTGCGTTTGGACTAGAACTCGTATACGACATAGTCTCGCCAGCACTGCATTGCGCCTAGCTCGATCACAGATGCTGAGCATTGCAACGCTGAGACCCCGTCCATCCCCCACTCCTCCTCCGACCAACGGCGCACTATACCATTGGCCACACCGTGTTTAGGTTCCGGGCAGTGGCGCAGTTGTTTGACCAGTCGGGTGTCCACTGTCCGACCGATGAAACCTTGACGCCACCTACCCGGGTAACATAGTCGGAATCGGACCGAAACCTTGTTCGGGGACCAAGTTGGAAACGCTTCTTCATGTACATCACTTTACCCCGTCGTAGTCCCGTACACGGTACGGCAAGCGTTTATTTTTCTTTTTTGTTAGAGCCTTCTTCTGATTCTGTTTGGCAGGTCGTTCCTCTCCGATCACAGCGCTCGACATGCTTGGTTGGTAAAGCTGGGGTGCAGAAGTCGAAACGATGACGTTGAAATACAAAGAGGGATTTACTCCACAAGGGAAAGAACCAGCAAAAAAAAACCTATTTTCAGAAATGCAGATCGCCGAGTGGGACACGACGTACGGATCGAAACGACGACCGTGATAGATCTGGATAAAAACAAACGCGTGGATATCTCGGTGGGAACGGTCGCCCACAGATCTACGGAAGAAAAAAAAAAAAGGACACGACAACCGAGTCGGCATCCTCTTCCCCCCCGTCGTCGTCCCTGCAAACGCCTACGCCCTCCGTTCTCCGGCGTTTTGTACGATCTGGCTGTCCATATGCATATGTGTACGCATTCTCCTCCCCCTAGACCCGTCCGGTCCGATGGGTGGGGGTCACGTCCAGGATATAAAGACCTCAAGCTCTCAGGTGACAGGGACGACCCTGACACTCTCCCCGTTACTGTCGCATGTCTATCTCCCGATTCATATATACGCACAAGGTTCACGTAGCTTCAGCGAAAAAGAGAGAAGAAAAAAAAAAGATCGAGGTTGTTATGACGCCCCGAACCGAGAAAGTGCCATCGGTAGACAAGTACCCCATGAACGATGGTGCACTTTTTTTTTTTTAGAGAGAGAGAGAGACAGGGTCGGGCGCAGCGCTGACCGTGTCCACATTTACAGCTTACGCCCATGGGGCTGCTGCTTCGCAGAAAAAAAAAAAAAAGAATCCAACCTTGTTGGAACGTGTGTCAGTAACGGCTCACTCTTTCTTTTCAGCAAAACGGCTCAGATGCCGGGAAGTGGACGGACCCTAGGGCGGGCATACGGCAAGGGGAAAAAAAAAAAGTTTGGATGAGACATTAAATCTTCAGTGACCCGAAGGTCCATCGCTGAGCGGCATTGATGACTTCATAGGGTTTAACAAGAACCCATACAAACGAACTAGCAAAACATGTCAACGACGTAGCGGGGATGCATTTCAAGTGTAGTATCTAGGACATAGTGTTTGATGATTGAGAGCCATGTACGAATGCGGGGGATCTATTTATCTACAAATGCTCAAAGCGCCGATGCAAACAACAAACAAAAAAAGGAGAATCAAGTTTCGATCAGGTGAGTATCCGAATGCCGAAACCAGACACGAACGACGTTCTTCGTGTCGTCCGATTTTTTTTTGTGGAACACAACGTATGGGACAAAATTAAAAAAAAAAAAGAACAAAGAGAGATCGAAAGAGAAAAACAAAGGAAATAATATACATACAGAATAACATACATCTTGTATCGCTTTTTTTTTTTGCTATTCGCAATGCGTCCGGTTTCATGACATTGCCTTCGAGGAAGACGACACCCTTGTCAAGAGATCCCGAAGAACAGCTTTGACAACGCTCAACCATGTGTTCGCCCTATCTACCTCGTCGAAAGCGCCATCGACATTCGCACCAATCTTTCGCAAAATTAATCGGCGCAGCGCTCTCGTATCCTCGTCTTCCTCGTCCCGTAATGTCATGGCCAACGAGATGACGGAAGACCGCGCAGAGGAGGAGCGAGAAGAGCTTGTACTAGTGCTGCTGCTATCCGGAGGTGAAAGATTAGATAAATTGGATGACGAGAACGTCAAGGAGTCCGCATGGGTATGCATCGCCCCGGTCCTATCGGGCCAAAAAGCAAATAGGTCGTCTGCAGGCGGATAGCGAGAACGGAGATTCTCCACCATAGCTTCTCGAACCTGAACAGCAATTAGGTTTACTGCGGATGGTTCGAACGTCCGTGTCCGCTCAACTCACCTTGACTGTCCGCTTGATGATCCGTTCAGCTCGAGAGATGCAGTGGTTCGCGGTGGAGATCAGATGATCAATCTTAATGGGGCAAGTACGAATGAATACCTGAATAGGCAACGACAAAGAAAAAAGTTACCCCATGCAAACACTCATCAATGGCGGACAAGTCGCGGCTCGCGGCAGATAAGACCACTTGAGTGGAATGCATGCCGTCTTCAAGGGGCAAAAGATCGGAAACAGAACCAGTAGACGAGGGCCGCGAACGAGACACGACACCCTTCACATCGGTAATGGTGATAACTGGTTGTTTAACGTCTTGCTTCGCTTGCCTCCCGACCGCACAGTAGGGATCGTCGAGGTCGTAGCAAAGTTGAGGCTGAACCGATTTGTTCGTCATGACTTTCTTCTTCAACCACGCTTTCAGTTTTGAGGCACCGCCTTTCTCAACTTTGGAATAGAATTTGTAACCCTTCAAGAGGGCCTTGAACTTGTGGTCCTTGAAACACGACTTCTCCTCGATCGAGTTCGCGTACTCACGTGAGAAGAGCTCCCGCTCTATCTCAATGAGGTTCGCAAGGTGGGCCTTGTACGTCGACGAATCTGCGCTGAGAATGAAGCTGTCCAGCCATTCGGGCCATGGAACCACGCGAACACCAGAAGGTGATGTGGTTTCAAGAGTCCGGGGAACGACCTCCGTGACAACACCGGCCTCGACATATTCTTTCGCTCTCTTATCTTTCGATAAGGATGCGTCCGACTCTACAGCCGTCAACTGCGAATCCTCGGAGCCTCGTGGAGAATGATTGTACGTCAATCGAGCAAATCGAGAATGGCCAGGGTCTTGTGCGGACAGTTGCTCCTCGGCCTCTTGTGAAACGTGATTCCACTGGCGGTCAACGGAGTTGAGGATCTCGCGGGTGCTGCGTAATTCCTTGGCGGCATCGTCGATTTGGCCACGGAAATATGCCAAAACGTCGTCGCCCAGATCGGAAGTCTCCTGAACGACGGAGGCGAATTTTTGGAACCCTGCGTGATCACGGACGAATTGACCTTCGCCTGAAAGGTATTGGAAATCGTCTAAAAGTTGTTCAGAGGTCGTAGTAATATCAAAGTCGAGCGGAAGGCGGCTCGCAGGTCCCCGGGATTCGTGAAGCGAGGGGGAATTGATACAAGAAACCCAATTTGTGAGTGACGTGATAGAAGAAAGGGACATAGAGGTGCTGGGACGGATCGTACGGTCGGACAAGGCCGACTGAGGCCGATTGGACTGGCCTTCGTTCATAAAAGCCACCCTAAAGTATGGTTTTGCTACCTCTAGTGCAGTGAGTCTGACCAAGCCAACGATGAATGTTGTGAGATACGTCAACGGGAGCCAGAAGGGAACGACGTACCCTCGCGAATTGCGTAGGTTCCGGTAATACCCCGTTGGGTCACAATCAAGAAAAGCATAGAGCACATCGATACATTCGCCATACTCAGCGGCTAGATGGATACAAGTTTCTTCGTTCCTGTCTCGAGCAGACAAGGGTGCATGGAGATCGCGAATGAGGTGTACAGCGAATCGGTAGAGAAGTTGTGCCGAGTTTGACGCGTCGGTGACACGTGCGAGCCGACCGAGGCAATGAAGTGGTGTGTAGTATTCCCAGGTAGTAAACAGGCTGACGTCGGCGCCAGCGCGGTAAAGTGCGTCGAGGACCTCGATGGATGGATTTGGTACAGAGACACAGTAATGGACGGCACTCCATCCTTCATGATCGGGTACATTTACAAGAACGGGGCCACTCTGCAGCGGGGATGGTTCGAGAGCGTGTGGTGAAAACAACAGGCCATAGATCGACGAAAGATCGGCGGTGAGAATAGCATTTACAACCGTGTCGGTAGTGCGAGAAAGAGGTTCGTGGAGAAAGGCGAGAGGAGAGAACGAGGCAGATGGTGCGGTAGTATACGGAGATAGGTGTGCGACATCGCTGTGGGAAGGCTCACATAGTGCTTCCTTGTTTCCGCTCTAACGCAGGCCATGGTCAAAACCACCCTAGATGAGAAAATGAGCCCAAAAATACCGTGTATTCACGCCAACGATGGCAGCGTAACGCGTGTTCACATGCCCATAGAACGTTTGGATGGGGCAGCGCAAATTGAATGGACGAACGGTGATTTCGATCCCTCAAGTCGGGGCGAGAACCATGCGAGAGCTGGCGAGAAGGCGGTCAGAACAAAAACGCGCATGACGCGGCGCTCGACTCACCAATTGTTGCACGACTTCCATTCTACCGTCACGCGCGGCATCTAGAGTGCGATGACACGTGTATTGAGACGCGATACGAGAGGCGGAAGACTTACACATCAAGGGCGTCGCACCGTCGGTGTCCATGCCGTCGACGGAGACGGCGCCAGCACTGCACTCGAGCAAGACCTGGACGACACCGGGCATGTCGAGCCACGCAGCCATGCCAAGCGGCGTTACGTCGTTGATAGAGTCCTGAGGCGCGTTGAGAGTAAAAAGGGAAGAGTCGGGGTGAGAGGCAGCGATGCGGATAACGTTGAGGCGGTCCTGAGACATGAACGACGTGTCGGACGCGTCGATGGTCTCCCACCTGCAGAGCGACGGGGGCGGGTGAGAAGGGGACGCCGGTGGCGGCGGACAAGACGGGGACATACCGATCGGCGGTGAGTGCACAGGTGAGGACGGTGCGGCCAGAGGTGTCAGAGGCGTTGATGTCAGCGCCGGCCTCGAGGGCGTCCTGGACGGCGGAAGCGCTGCCTTCGGAGGCAGCCTGGAGGAGGGCGAAGTTTTCAAAGGAGCGGTGTGGGCGACTCATTCAGGTCGTCGATGAAATCCGTGAGGGGTGTGGAAGGAGGGATGAGGGGGAGGGTGGGTGGAGCGGGTAGATATAGAAAACGGATCGGGGCAGGGTGGCGGGGGTGTCGTGAAGGAGGTACCTAAGAGGAAGAGAAAGAGAGGGAGCGAGTTCCGCTGAGACCTTCCATCTGCGTTGGCCAGCGTGTACGTACTTGGATAGTGCGGAGACCCGGTCATTGGCTCTCGTACAATCTGTCCACGCTTGCCTCGCCTCGAGGCTACATCACATAAACAAAACGAGAGAGAGGGGACGAGAGGCGAACACAAACAGAGTCCAAGACAAGGGACAATGCGCGCGTGTGGTCGTGCCATTGTCGCGCCATTCCGGGGCGATGTGCGTGCCAGCCAGACGTGGTGCACCCCGACGAGCAAGCACCGCGCACCCAAGAGCCAGTGAGTTCACCACCCCCGTCCGACCCTTTGCACCGTCGCGCAACCGCTCCTCCTTCCTCTTCCGTCCTAGCACATGCCATCCCTCTGGGAATGACACGGTGGGTGAACGCTTATGTCTGATCTCAGTCCGATGTAAGGGATGCGCATCCGATATTGATGCCTTGAAACGGGGCGGGAAACGAAACGGAATATACGACATGATCGGGGGCGATATGGTGTACGTGCAATACATTAACATGGCCAATGTCCATCAACCTCTGCCTTCACATCTGTCTGCCACGGACGAACGCATGATGGGGGGGTGCCAACGCCCTCCGCATCGTGGCCCAAGCGCATCTAAACGTGGTGTATATCGGTGGAGGCCAAGCTCACAGATATGCATCTCGTGACAACACACCCTGCAATCGAGTGTCAGCACGACCGCGTCCATGAGCACGGCAAGGACCCACTGACCTTCACCTGCTCAAAGTTGGCAATCGCCCTGTCCAAGTCCCACACGTTGTTCTGGAGACAATCCACGGCAAACTGCACGTTCAGTCCCGTTCGTTGGCAAATCTGCATTATGAGGCCCCGCTGAGGCTCCACCTGAGCCGAAGTGGGGGAGGAAGGCATAGCGTCAGTCAAACGCCGCGAGAACAGAGAGAGATCAGCCAACATACAAAAGTGGCTAGCGCATCGTGAAGCACTTGAGGTGCAGGTGCCGGCGGAGCTGATGTCCGTTGCTGCATTACTTGTTGAGACGGTAACGTGTCTCCCACTTGCACTTTCATCGGTCCCGGCCTCCAAGCCTCGTGGCTCGAGTACGCTCGAATACACAGCTGATCAGACAGAATCATCACGTCCCAGCCATTCACCTTCGCCCTGGAAAACATGGAAAAAGACAACCATCAATGCACCATCTCGTAAGTGGTAACAGGCCCTGACGAACCGAGAACCAGGCGGAGCGGGGGCAAGTATAAACGCCCTGTCGAACGATCGGATACCTCGAGATGGCGCTAAGGAGGACAAGGTCAGATATACATGATGTTACACGATCGCGATATCAGGGTTCACTCGGAAATATCCGAGACGACCGTGATAACCGCGCGTCCAGGTGCAGTTTTACGCACCTTCAGTGAATTGACCATGCAACGAAATAAAGAGCTTCAGGTCGTCACCTTGCCCAACGGGCCAAGCATCAATGCAGAACTTCTCTGGTGAACCTGATATCTCATGTATGGTTTTCGGAAGGACGGACATGGCTCGAATAGCATCTTCGCTTCCAAGATGCAAACTGTGGAACGCCTTGTCCAACCCTCCACCACCTCCTAGCCGATTCAGATTCCTTGAACCGCCTTCCAGCCAGACTGTCCAGTCCAACTTCCGTTGATTCGGTAACTGCGAGTGCAGACCTTGCATCCGGGCACGAGCAGGAATAGTGGTATTAACAGAAAATGAAAACGTTGCCGACGGATAATAGGCGTCCAAGAGCGCCGCCCGCTGATCGTCGAACAATGGGAAAAATCTGGGGCAACCGTACCCAAATTCAGAAACAATTTGAACAAGACTGAACTAGAGCTGCTCACCGTACAAGGAAATTGCTAATGATGCTGTCTTCAACCCCCGTAATGAATGAGGGTTTCATTTCGTGTGGAAACGAAGTAGCAGTCGGGCGGTCCTTACTCGCTGGAGTCGATGAAGGTCCAGGTGCATCGAATCCAATCGTTGCAATGGCTTCCTGATCCAACATGACTAGGGAGGGAAACCGACGAGCCATGTCGCTGATAATGCGCTAAGAACCGTCCATTTTGATGACCTCACGCAGCTCACCTCCTATACTTGTCACCTCTTCCATGCTTGATCTCAAGCTCTCTCAATGGGTTTCCAATCATGATCAATTCCCGGAGATTTTCCAGTTTACCCTTTCTACCAGAAAGATAGTCCACGTCTCGCCAGACCTTGAGATCGTTGTTTTGCAACGAGAGATTGGCGAGCTTTGGCAGGTAGTGCGCAAGGGTTGACAGTACCTGACCAGAAGCTATCTTGTTGTTGGCCAGGGAAATCGTCTGAACCTGACAACGGTCAGGCCACACACCAGATGAAAGCAAAATGGAAACCTACGGGGGGCTTAAGACCCGAAGCGAGCTTGAAAATGACGGAGGCTTCCTTCGCCGTCGACCCAGATGCACCGGGTGGCAAAAGCCCGTGTTTCGCAAGTTCTAGGTCATCCGACATGGACTGCAATGAAACGAAACGTCGCCCAACGTTCACCATGGCATGCCATTGCCGCTCACCTCGAGGTTCAGAAACTGTGCGTCTGGATTCCACCTTCTGTTCACGAAATGTCTCCACACGTCAATCGTCTTCACTCCTACTGTCGACACCCTTCCGCCACTCGTCCCTGAAGTCGTCGCAACCGCATTCCTGCGAAGCCGTCCCACCGTTGGATTCCTTGCACTCGAAGCGCCACGGATCGAGATACCCTCCATGGCCGCACCAGCTGACTGTATCCACACGGCAGGAATGAATACCACCCCACGTCCATAGCAGATGCGAGTTCGAGGGGGCGGCGGTGGGGACGAACGAATAACAAGGGTGAGCGTAATGTTTTTCAGACAAGGAGAGGAAGGGACAGAAGTTACGAGCATACGAATGAAGGAAGAGGCCGGAGGGTATGATACAGCGATGGAACGGAGAGTGAAACCATCGGTGCGAGAAGATAGATTACACACGACATTGTGAACGCAGCCGGCAAATAGGACGTAATGCGACGTTATGCAATGTCATGGTGAATATGTGGAGCAAGGCATCGAAAGAGTGAGGTCTCGTATTTACCATGGAAGATTTGGATGGACCCGCTTGGTGGTCTTTGAAGGCATCAATCGGACGAGGGCGGTGGGAACGAATCTTGGAAACGCCTTTGCGCCCACCGGGCCTATCTGTAGAGACATCCCGCATGCGTTCATCTTTGTCAATGAGCCCAGCACTTCTGAGAGCGTTTGTAGCCAGTGCGCGGCTGCCTGTCGCGGCTGTCGGGCTCGAGAACATGGTTGCGATGCAGTACCGGACTGAAAAAGACAGTAAGTTGTGGCACGGGAGTGACGGTTGTAACAGTAGTGGTGGCACGAAGACAAGGAGGATGTAGCTTGGGTGCTCTGGTGAAGTATGAGTTTAAATGACTCGGGCAAGTCACTGGAAAACCGGCTGTGTCAGACAGAGCGCCTTGTTTTGGCAGCAAGTGGCAAAGCGGAGGTCCTTATTTGGTCCGGGGGCTGATGCCAAACAAACCCCTAACATGGGGTTTTTTTTTTTTGGTCTGACTGCAAAAATGCATTTCTGTTCTATTTTTTTTTTTTTTTAAAAAGTGTGACCAATGTCACGCCAAAGACAAAGAATGATGTAATGCGAAAGAGTGTTGTCTCCTGCACTGCAAACCATTAACAGTCTATACTCCAAAACGAGTTGCAGGCCTCGCGACAATCCTAGGTTTCCCTTCGTCCATTAGGTTGGTACATGTACTGATGGGTCGTAACACCATGTGGAGGGGGTTTCGATCCAGATCCAGCTGGCGGATTTGGTCGCCGGTAATATGCAGTTGTACTCCCCGATCTCTCTTGTGGTTGTTGTGGAGTGGTGGTCGAGATGACGGGTGATGTTGTTGCCGCGACAGTGGGCATGGGATATGGGAAATTGCGTGACGCAGGGGTTTGTTGCTGAGCTTGGGCATGACGAATGGCGGGAGACGGTTGTGTGGAGGTGGCAGGTGTCGAAGGAGCAGGCGAAGCGGATGGCTGTACAGGAACCGGTGGAGCAGTCTGCGACGGTACTGCAGGCGTGTGGGTATTCTGCGGCATTGGCGCTCCAGGCTGCGGTGGAGGTGGTGCTGAAGTAAGTGTAGGTGTTGGCATCGGATTTTCGGCCCCTGGCGTTGGTGCACTAGGCGGTGGACGGTCGGAAGATGCTTGACTTTCCGTGTCACGCCGACGCTTTGTCCCCCTGGAGGATGACTCTTTGAGGCCGAGCGAGGTCGCTTTGATGAGTATTTGGTGCCTTGACAAAGTGCTCAGTCAACACATGGAATAAGAGGTGAAACGGTACCTTGTCCTGGAGTTGCCCCATTTTTCACACAACGCATCCCACGCTATCTCTCCGCTGGCATTTCGATGATCCTCAGCCAGTTTTTTCAATTTCTCGGTCTCTTCATCCGACCACGCGCCTTGGTTTCCGGCGCTCCCCGGTATCGGGCCGGCAGACCCATTCGAACCTGTAGAAGTGCTAGGCCCAGCCTGCGGTGCTGGAACTGAAGGATAAAAACCACTATAACTGCTATAGCCATAATATGGGGCAGTCGGGTATGCGGGTCCATTGTACATTCCCGCAACAAACTGCGGTTGCGTTGGATGCTGGGGTCCCATGGAGACGACAAATGACTGTGGATTCGATATCACAGAGGCCGCTGATTGCGTGGCTGGTGAGGGCTTTCCATTCGTCGAGGGCGGGGGAGTTGGTTGCAGTGGTGGTTGGGGAGGTTGGGGTGCTAGAGGGGTGTAGCCGGGGATAAATGAGTATGGTACAGGGGGAGGGTGCGCAGTCAGTCGAGACGGTGAAGCAAGCTACATAGAAACGCATCATTTGTGGTGCACCAACATGATCAGAGAAACAGTTTACGAGAGTATCGCAGATTCGCTTAGCCTCACCAAGCATAGTTAGGGGGTCGACTTTGACGCTTGGACCCATCTGATAACACTGGGCGATCACCAGTGAAGGTGTAGCCTTCTGTGCGCGAATGAAGTATCAGCACCAACCCTTGCGCGAAACTCACGCACGGGTTGAACTCACAATGAGCTCTTCGGCGGCACCATAAAACTCAGCACACAAATTTAGAACACGCCATTGAAACTCATAATATTGTTGGTTGTGCGGATGCACTTCCCCTGGTGCTGGGGGAGTAGAGTATTGGTAAAATCCATGTGTGGTGGTAGGGTGTTTTGCAGCCGCAGTACTCGGCGCTGACACATCTCTTTCAGCACCGGATCCACGAATGCGTCTGTTCTTTGAGCCACGGGGACGACCGGGACGACGTTTACGCTCCACATCATCAGATGTAGACGGACCGGAAGGTTGTGGCGGAATAGAAGGTGTTGGCTCTGCACGCTGCTTGCCTGTTCCACCCGTATTGGGTGTCTGTTGAACAATACGATTCGATCTGGGGGTCGTTGAAGAGGTCACGATGGAGAGTTGCTTATCCATGGATGTAAATGCGAAATCAGGACACATACTCATTGCCGTCGTCGTCTTCCCTGTCAAGTTGCTCCTCCATAACAGCGTCGTCATCGCCTTCCTCCTCCTCTTCTTCATACTGGGGCTGGACTATTGGTGGGTTGAGTGCATGTGAGAGCGGTTGATAATGCTGAGGATTGTCCATGAGGACGGCGTTGAATGCCGATACCTAATCAAATCTGTTCAGGAGCTAGGAAATTCGGATTTTTCTAGGTGTAACCGAATTTCTCGGGGTGGGGTGTTCGTGTTTTTCATGGGGTCTACCCAGGTCACATTGCACCGTCGGAATATAAATATTGATTCTCCGAAGCGATTATGTAATTTTAATTTAGTTTTCTCTCCCGCTCCCAACACTGTGGACATTGTGGACACTGTGGATGGCTCTCGTCTGATGGCAAGCGCGGAAGTGCAACAACATTGGTTACGCTGTTCTGAAGCGGGCCCTGCTCCCCAAAACTTTCAGTGCCTCTGTAGACGTTGCATACAACTACTCATTGGACCCCGAGGGTTAGACGTTTACAGGACAAAATAGTTCCGTGTCTGGACAACCACCGGTCCTCGAATAGGAAAGGGAAAGGTACCCGTCATCATTTAGCTCTCATGCTCCGTGTCAACTGCGAACCAAAGGGGCGAGAGAGGGTTGTACTGCGCGGCCATGGATACACTTGACGTCGCAGAATCCACCAAGCGCTCTTTCACCAAATCGTTGAGGAGTGGACATCACACCGATGAGCTCGTTGTCACGGAACCTGTTGAGCCTAGGAAAATAGACGCGGCATTGATAACGTCCCGTAGGGAGCTTTGGGCTTTCTATCTTTACTACGTCGTACGTTCGAGAGCTCATCGTCACGCAATTCTTAGCCAGTTGACAAGCTCTCAGGGGAATAACGGCTTATCTGGCTTCAATTTTGGACCCTCTCAATTCCAGAACTTGCTTTATCTTGCCGGCTATGATCCAGCGCATCCCCCGTACTCTGCACCGTGTGGAAACGGGACAGGATGCGTACTTCCATACCTTGGACAGATCAGGGACAGTCTGTATCACATTGTCAACCCCAGAGGCTCACCGTTCACCTTTTCACAGTTAACTCTATTGTTCTCCTCACGAATGGGATCAGTTTTGCCATTCAAGCAGCCCTGCTGTTGGTTATCGGAGCATGGGCTGACTATGGTCAATGGAGGTACTCTACATACTTTATCATGGGAGTAAATTTCCAACACGGCCCCAGGCCCAACATCACAATCATATTTACCCTAGTTGCCGTCGCAGTCTCCTTGGCTTGGCTTGGTGTCGAAGACCCCTCCAAATGGCAGGCGGCCGTTATCCTCTACATTTTCGGTTGTGAGTTCGTTCTTCATCCCACAGCCTTAGACCCCGCATGGTTAACCTTTCACTCTCCGACTGTCAGTGATAACGTACCAGGTATACAACACCCTCAAGTACGATTTTGTCCCCTTTTCTGATATTGAGGAAGGGTGCCCTCACATTTTGGACAGCAGCATTCCCTGGTTTGGCCCGCCATCTCCCTGAAGTTCAGGAGTCAGCCGAAGCGGTTCAATGTGGAGCTAAGAGGTGGGGCCTGCCAGAAGTGTGATATTGACCTTACCCCCTTTAACAGCTTGGATGAGCATGCCGCATTTGAGTCTCTGTCCAGAAATAAGGTTTCAAACATTTCATTCGCCGTCTGTTCCGTCGGTGAAGTGATCATCCTTGTTGTTATGGTGGGCATTCTCGAAGGGATGGACGCTGGGGAGAGCACAGAAAATAACACGAAAGCATTCAGCGTACTTATAGCATTCTCAGGCGCAGTTTGGTGTAAGTGATCACAATTTGTTTCAGCAGCTGGAGCTCATGGTCCTACATCAATGAGTGGCTTGTGCTTTACCCTGGTTCCTCCTCGAAAAGCACCGACCTGGATTATCGCTTCCTCCTGGAAGTTCCCTTTTGACGATTGGGTTCCAGCAGACATATGTGGCTATCCGGGAATGTATGCGACTCAAACAGACTTTTCTATATCTCATTTTTTACTTTCTTATGTAGGTCTTCCCTTTTTTTTCTTAATAAGTGCCTCCGGATTGACGTATATATCCTTCTAGGGGTGATGTTTTGAATACCACTGTGTATGTTTCAAGCTTTGTGGATACAGTGCTTATTGGCTCATCTTTTACAGCACTGTCATCAGCACTTTACAAAATAGGTGTGTTGTAGTAAATCCATTGATTTATTGATTTTAAGAATATGTAGTGTTGTTACATATTCCACTCTCCAACTCACGTTGCTATTAATTGTTGGCATTGTGACTCAAGCACTTGGAATCTAGTAAGTTTGTCTTCTTATGCCTTTATGTTCTACAGGTTCAAAACCCTACACCCTTAGTGGGTTTTGGTTAGTTCAGAAGAAGTATAATATACCAACTAAGCAGGCAAGTTAGATACTAATGGTCTATAATCTTGATGCCATATTTTTTAGATGCTTGCTTTCAATATTATTTGGATATTGGTTTGTTATGACAGCTGTCTAATATGTTGGGTTTCTCTGATCATAAACAGGTTCTCACCCTCTGGGGCCTCATAGGAGTACACACTGAAAAAATTGGATTCAAGCATGTTTGGGAGATATGGTAAGCAACCAATAAAGGTATGCTTGTAGATCACCTGATAGTTGTGTACAGGTTGTATCAAGCATTTTATGGCCTTATGGTTTGTCCATGGTATGCATACAGCCAGACCATGATTAGTGAAGTTTCACCTCTTTCTCAAATGTAAGTCTGGTATATTAGGTCTTATTTTATCTTAGCCAAGTGACATTGTGTGGGGTTAATCTCTTAGGTTCCTCTTCTTTGCACTGTTCTCAGTGGTGTGTCATCTATGTCCATTGATTCCACATGATGCCCTTACTCTGGACATGTAGGTTGGAAAGACATCTGCATTTATTGGCCCACTTGTGTCATCCGCCATCATTACAGCATCAGGAAACAATAACAACATGCCGTTTGCCTTTCTATTTAGCTTGTATGTTCTATTTCACAAGTTCTCTTTGGCTTATGGGATGAAGTTGATGTTGATGATATGACCAGAGGCACAGTCAGCACAATTTTCCTGTTCATGGTGGACATCAAGAAGAGCAGGATCGAATGTGAGGAGTTTATAGAGGCAGAGGCGAGTCGGAATGCATTTGGGCGGTAATAATTGCGGGTCAGGGAGGGGGGGGCTTTAAGGTAGTTACGATGATACCCAATCATGATGAGATTTTCCTCCCCGAGTATCTTCGTAGACTCGACTCTGTCCCCGCAATACCCCCTCTGGTATTCACTCTCCAACCTGTATTAAAAAGCACCACATGATACTACATTTTCCCGTTGATCTCAACAAACATCATCCGAGCGTATCGGACCACTGTGTATACCCCACTCTCCACTCGTAAAACAAGATGAGAATGGAGAAACAATGTCCAAAACAGAACAGCTGTCTCATGTCACACGCAAGGACTCCATCCCAAAATCTCCCCCACTTCCCCGGTCGAGGTCGTTAAAAGGATCTCTCATGCTCCCTGTCTTTGCACGCCAGAGCTGGGTGTATAGTCCTTTGATTTTTTGCAGTTCTGCGTCTACAGTGGCCGCCTTGGCCGCAAGGGATACGAAGATAGCGTGTTGGGTTTGCAAGGTGGTGGATATCACTAAAAGGTGCGAGGTTAAGGGACAGACGAGGAGTCAGGGTCAGCAATCGGAGGACACGTAGGTCGGTCAAAGTTACCTTGTGGTGTAGCTTGGGCTTGTACAGCAGTAGAGGATAACTTGCGTTCAATTTGCTTCCAGATCGCAAACGTGAGTGAGACGATAAAAAGGTGCACTGAATCAAGAAAATACTTACCTCGATCGTATTCTTGTACCACTGCAGCCGCTCTTGCATCTGTCTCGTCACGCGGGTGAAGAATCTATATAAGCGTCATCAGGGATTCCCATATCACTACTCTGTGAAAAAACACACTCTAATGGGAATGATGCATGATTTTTGAGATAAATTCCCTGTTGCTGAGGATTTTTAAACCCGTCCACGATGCGGGTTGCAATGATTGTATCTTGAACAGCCTGGTCCGTTTTTTCTTTGAGATCCTTTGTAAAGAGGGCATCGGATTGAATGGTCGCAGCAACGCTCAGTAATTCCTAGAGGGAGTAAAGATATCAGGATCTGCTCACACGACCAGCAGAATGGTATGGTCCTCACCTTGTGCACCTCGCGAATGAGGTCCTGGCCCTTCGTAGGTTCTTGACCGAGCTTTCTTTGCTTGAGATCGTTACTTATTTGCACGCGACCTTGAATGTGTGCACTTGATAAAGATGAAGGCGGTGGGTTGCTGCACTGTGGAAGATCACTCACTCCAAACTCTCGAATTTCCTTTTAACCTCCTCTGGTAGGTCATTGAACTTTGTGGCTTTTGAGAACAAAACAGGGCCATTTGTTTGAGCGGGTGAGATGCTAACGAAAACAAAAAGTCACTACACAGACTCTTTGAACGAAATTTTGAAATTACAAACACCATAGTTCTGAGGGGGTTTGTCAGTCATCGGGCTAGAGGAAAGTTTACGTATCACTCACGATGGCTGTCTTTGCGCGCCAAACAAAGTGCTAGTCGTGTTGCCTCCAAAGCCGGGTGCGGGGGTGGTTGTGCCCCCAAACAGACCAGTACCCGTCGTCGTAGGTTGGGTCTGAGCTGCTGAGCCGAAGAGACCGGTCGTTTGAGTTGCGGTAGTACTTGGCTGAGTCGTACCACCAAACAAAGATGTTCCAAGAGTACTTTGAGGTTGTTGCGTCGCCCCTGCAGGCTGACCGTACAGAGAAGTGGAAAACTGTTGTTGCTGTGCTCCAGTCGTGGGCTGCCCAAACAAGGGCGCGGTCAACGGTTGTGTCCCAGTTGACTGTGCCGTGCTGCCAAACAAGGACGTGCTCTGGGGTTGTTGTGTCCCCCCTGAAGGCTGACCAAATAACGAAGTGGAGGGGTGCTGCTGTTGCGTTCCGGTCGCTGGTTGCCCGAGTAAAGAGGTCGTACTCTGTTGAGTCCCAGTCGCAGGCTGGCCAAACAGGGTTGTGGTGGGCTTTTGTTGCTGAGCGGCACCCGCGGGCTGCCCAAAGAGCGATGTGCCTGATGTTTGTTGAGTGCCGCTTGCCGCTTGCTGGCCAAAGAGTGAAGTAGTGGACGGCTGCTGTTGAGTCCCATTAGCAGGTTGGCCGAACAAGGATGTCGTAGGCTGTTGCTGTTGTTGAGCCCCAGTCGTGGATTGACCACCAAACAAAGACGTGGCAGGCTGTTGCTGCTGTTGTTGAGTCCCAGTTGCTGCTCGACCAAAGAGTGACGTAGTCGTCGTAGGTTGCTGCTGTTGAGTCACGGTTGTGGACTGACCAAACAAAGGTGTAGACGGCTGCTGTGAATTCTGGGTCCCAGTTGCAGGCTGGCCGAACAGCGAAGTTCCACTCGTAGACTGGCCAAACAAAGAGGTAGACGGCTGTTGCTGCGTCCCAGCCGCCGGTTGACCAAACAAAGAATTGGTGGACTGCTGTTGCTGTTGCCGCTGCTGCTGCTGCTGCGTACCACTGGTAGGTTGCCCAAATATTGAGGTCGCCGGCTGTTGCTGCTGAGTGGCACTACTAGCAGAAGGTTGTCCGAATATCGACGTCCCAGTCGGTTGTTGGGTGCCGCTCGCAAGTTGGCCAAAGAGCGACGTCGGAGTGGAAGCCTGCTGTTTTTGAGTACCGCTGGAAGGCTGTCCAAACAGCGATGTAGCTGGCTGCTGTTGTGTCGTCTGAGGTTGTGTCGAGGGAGTTGTCCTCGTAGCCGTGGGCTGGGTACCACCACCAAAGATTGACCCCTCGGGCTTGTTCTGACCAAACAACGAGGACGTCGACGTTGTCGATCCCGATCTGTGCACAGATCAGTGCAAGCAACATAATACACGACCGCGAAACGCACCCACTGAACGCCATTTTGGCACTTGGTCAAATGAACTGGGCGTTTGGGCGTGATCATACATGAATTCAACACGTGATGGATCCATCCTAAATGGGAAATTTGGCCCCTACAGCACCTGGTGGAAACCAACATCGGACTCGTTGTGTGAATAAGCTCTGATCCTCCTTGATGTTCCTGTACGGGTGGGGAGTATATGAGGGCGGATTATAGACGGAGCAGATGTATGTGCGTGATTGTCCATATTCCAACATCTCGCCTGTTCTTACCATTCATGGCCTCCAATTTTGGATAGGTTGAGTTTGAGATGTTGAAGGCCTGGGCGTCTGCCTTCACAGAAAGTGTGATTGCAATTATGAAACCACTTGACGAGTAAGAGAAGGTGAACGATCTCGCGTGCTGAGTTCCACAATCCCCATCTATGAAACGGGGAACATCTCCATGCTACAATCGTCTACCTTGGAGACACATCGGATGTACGTGACACATTGAAATAAGCACATGATGCACATAAAAAAGAGCACGAAAAAAATGAATCATGATTAAAAAATGCTATACTATTGTTCGTTGACTAACATCTTAGGTCGCAGTTGTCACTTAAACATGACTGGTACCTCCTCCCAATGTCTCGAGCCTAGTTACCTCTGACCTGTTCCACAAGCTGCTCCTCCTCCGGGCTGACGTCCACGAAAGCAGTCGTGGACAACGGAGTATTTCCACTGGAAATATGTTGCGACAATACACCAAACCCACTGTCAATCCCCCTGCCATGGATATTGATGTCACAGTCATACAGCTCTCGAATGCTGATTATGAACCGAGGCATCATGGAGCATATGCTTATGAGTGCAAATGCGGTCAACCAGAACACCGTAGTACCGCTGAGTGTATTGAAGCCGGTGTCAATGATAAAAATCACATTGATAAACACTTGGCTAAAAATTAGAAGAAAAAAAGTGGAGTCAGTCTATGGTAAGTACTCGAGAGTGAAATGGTTTCAGAATAGAATTTTGGCAAGGGAGGGAGTATCAGAGAGCCAGACGTACGCAAGAAAGTAAACAATCCCATCTCTCGTCAGTTGCTGCATGTACCGATTCAGTTGCCATTTCCTTGTTGCTCTGTACTTTTCAATCGACTGCTTCAAGGTTTGGATGATGGCGAGAATGAGAAGTGTCGTTCCAGTAAACAGTCGCATGACATTGCGATACATGAAGGCCTTTGACGCAGTTCCACTCCATGAGAAACTACAAAAAGTGAAACCAGTGACTTGGCCAACACTAACTTCAGAAAACATTTGAATATGGGCCCCACGTCAGTGACATTCCAGTGATAGAAATAACTAATATAGATAGATACCTGAGAGACTTGCATTAGGAATATTGTAAATGCAACCAATCACCAAGGAGACGGTGACCTGTGACACATAGATAAATAGAAGGGGCTTGAGGATCCGCCGAGACCGATTCCACATTGCATATACCCGCAGGATCATCATAACTGTAATTCAACTCAGTTTAGTTAAAATGAAATAAGGAAAACAATAACACACAATCAGCAGCATTATAAAATATCTCAAACGTCCAGACTTTCATCAGATATATCGCGGTACCTTTAAAGACATCATATCACATACTGGTACTGCAAAAGGTAGAATATCAATCACTTACACCTGTGGAACTATCAAAAATGCAGCCTTAAGTTGGTATTTGAATGCCTACACCTGCCCAAATGTGGTCACTAATGACAGAAAAGATGTAAAGGAGAAAGAAAATAACTTTGATAGAGTGGGAAATAAAGGGACCTCCAACTGTGAATGCAACTAAGCAATTTAGTTGCTTTTTTGTAGATTTTGAACATACCAAGGCTATACGAACTTGAACATGGATTGATTGTTAATCATGCAGTCTGATATATATTATCAATAACAGACTCACATAGCATAACTAAAACCAAGATAGCGAACCTACAGAATGGTCAATTTAGAACACGTGAGTTGTGATTTACCCGAGTATTCATACACACAAGAATATATGTCATGGATACCCAGGTCCAAGACCTACACTGTAGAACTGTCAAGAGACAGATCCATGCCATGTAGTTGCTTTTTTCTTACCCAAATATACTTTATCTTCAAATTTTGTCAGCCAGTGAATGAGGTATGGAGGATGAAGTTATATACCTCTCCCGAGAAGGTGAGTGCTGCGGTGCGGGATATTAATGGCGACCTCAGAGAAAAGAAGATAATATACACATAAGCACAACTCACAGTAGTCGTATGCAACAGCACTGATGATAATGACTGCGTTGGCATACCGGATCAATCACTGATAGGAACCCGAGGAAGATAAGCAACCACACCGGTAGCATAGTAATTCACGTGAAGAAGTTCTGCAGCAGACCATGAGTTTGAGGACATTGCTGGTTGGCAAACAAGTAAAGAAATGTGCGGTCGTCTAGTGGAAAATAGGAATTGAGAGTCAAGGAGAGGAGGCTCTGCGGCTATGCCGTTTGCTCCCTCATAGTCGTCGTCTCGTATGCCAACGGCACAGACACAAACGCTGAGAGGTTGCCATTGACAACCTCAACAAGTAGACGTCGGCTATCCAAGTCAGATAAATGATGCGAGGATGTATCAATCTCCAGCTTAAAAGATGGCATGACAGTCCTCCCTAGAAGACGCTCGTGTTCTTTGGGACCCGTTGACGGTCTGCTCGTCCAGCAACAAAGCGTGCACTATTGGTGTCGAACTCAATGAAACGAGAAAACGGTCCAAGCGATCGCGCGCAAATGAATGGAAGGTAACGTGCATCAGACGCACCCAAGGAAAGATTGAGGGACGGGTCCACTTCTAGTTTTCATGGCGTAGAAGTCATGTGACTTTGCGCAGCATAGGGTCGCATATCCGGAAATCACAATCAAGTAGTATCCCTCCCCATGTTTCCTGGGTTCATTAATGAATACACCACAGTCAGATACGAATGTATACAAAGTTTCAGTCGTCTATCGTATGACACTTGGTTCCCTTGATGTCGTGGACATTTCTATTTGAACAAGAAACAAATTGATGACTACAAGCTCTAGTCGTAGGAACGCAAGCGAAGTTGCAGTTCCTTGTAGCTCTGTATTGCTGATACCGCGAGCGCCGTCGTCAGACCCTTGTTCCCAATCAGAATCCCACTAGAAGAGAATCTGTAAATCCATCCCATAGGCCATGATCCGTCCGCCTCCTGCATCCGCCAGAGCTGCTCATAGTCTCGACCGTCCCACAAGTCCACCACAGCCGCAGCACGGATCCGCATGGCAAGTGCAAGAGCATCCCCTCCTGTACCAAATTGCTCCGAGACACGCTTGGAAAATAGTTGCCCCATCCGTCGACGAGCATAGATGGAAACAGACAGGAGACGAGACAGGAAGTACAAGAATGTGTCCGCACCGTAATAGTACGGCGTTCCGTTCGTGTATGCTCTGTTCTTTAGAACCTCGTGGACCCAGTCAAATGTGTCTCGCAGCTCGCTGCCACGACCATTGGAGTAGAAAAACGTGAGCACGTTCGCACAGGCAATAGGATCTAGTTCCAGCATAGTAATCGCTGTGAGCAGGAATAAAATACGTGATACAAGTACTTGAAAGCGTACCGATTCGAGGACGCGTGACATCAAAGTATGTCTGAACAATGCCATCATTATTTTTCAGATTCAAAATCTCGTTCATAATCTCGTTCTTCATTCTAGGAGAAAAGTGATTTGACACCGTGCACGCAAATGACGTCGTGTCGAGATCGCAAGGAAAAGAAGCTGTAGTAAGAACGCTCCCCGCTGGCACGAACAGTCAGTCCCCATGTCCGATAAACAGAAGGATAAGGCATGGGACATACACTTGAAGAAATTACTTAGCCGCGGATACTTGATATAATCAACAAGGCTCGCGTCACCCGCAGCCTCGAGGATGAGAAGTTGCCCAAAGTTCTCTTCGAGAACGACACCTGTGCTGGTGACCGACTTCATTTCCTTTGCATGATCGTGTAGGTACTTCTTCCCGTCAGCAACCGCATCCCGCACGAGCGCCCTCAGTTCACGGGCAACATCGTCAGTCGATGTGAACACAAAACCCTTCAACCCAACAGACCGTGCCGATACGACATTCTCCAATTTGTCATCCACAAACGCAGTCCGATGAGGGTCAATTCCAGTGGTCTCCAGGACATGTCTGAAGAATCCGAGGTTCGGTTTCCGCTCTCGTGCCTCAGCGGACGTGAAGACGCGCTCAAAGAGTGCCCAATCCTCAGGGCGACCTTTATGCCGGAGAACCTCCCAGTCGGGTGCAGATATACTGGACATGGCAAAAAGCCGGATGTCATTGTTCCATCTGAGGTCATGGAGAAGGGTGAGAGTCGAAGGGTTGCTCTGGAGGGATTCTCTGACGATACGGAAAGTGGTAGCAACTTCGGAGAGATCTAGAGCAAATTCGGTAGCGATGAGACCGTAAGTCTGATCTTCATCGAGATTGCCCTTCTCATATTCAAACCACGTCGCAGAGCGTAGAATGGAGCGTAGAGTATTTGGTGGGACGGAGGTGCCAGTGTTGGCCGACCAAGTGACTAATACGTCACCGAGGTCGAATATTATATTGTCGATCTGGCGATCATGGGTAGAAAGGGAGAGCAAGTTTGCATGTAAGGGAGGAGTGTCGAGGGATGATGTGGATGTGGGTGACAGAGGAGAAAAGACAGGTGGTGTCTGCAAGGACTCCAAAGGGGAACACTCAGATGAGACTGTCATTGTTGAGTTTGTTGTTGATTGATTGATGACACAAGATGGAATGGAGGCTCACCATTTATATATGGCAAAAAAAAGGTCGTGTACTTCATAGTTGGCTCTGCTCTAAATGCTGAGCAGTGTACCGGGAACCAAGATGCACACAAGCAGTGCCCTATACGGTATTCTTGAGGTGTTGATAACAGACATATAGCCGATCAAGGAACAACGTGAAGGCGCACGGATACAAGGATGGTCAATATCCCTGTAACATCTTATTGAGTCGAGCCCTCGGCGCACGGGTCATCAGAGTAGGGGAATCCACCAACTCTCCAAGAGAAGACATGGATATTCCAGAGTGTGCAAATACTGTCTATTTTCAACACAATCCCAAGCGTCTTTCCTTGAGCACTGGTGTCCAGTACTCACCGACCGTCTTCAAGTGAGACAAGGCCAAAAATCAAGATTGAACAGAATGTGCGCTACTCACCTGCAACCTTCCTAGGCACCGCATTCAATACAGGCGTCCGCTGTGCGCAGCAGGATGAGAACATACAAATCCATTCTCTCTTATAAGCTAAACCCGATTCTTTCCTGCATGCATAATCTGTCACGGGGATGCCGGGGAGACTGAGACCCACCGATGTCTGCGGATTATGAGTGAATAGTACAAACGTTGATGCAAAAATATACCTTCCGATGGATTCTGACGGTGCCGCTTGTCATCCTGTGAGGTTGTGGGAGAGGTGGCACAACAGTCTCAGTATTCAGGACAAATTTTGTCCAATAATATCTTGCAACGAGATGGACTGTTCAAACAACCCTCAGGTCCTGTTGCATCCACTCAAGGTTCTTGCACGTCTACTGATTGGTAGCAAACACTTGCTAAAAAAAGGCGGAACAGACGCACTACGAACATGTCTGGTAGTCTTGCTCGACATTATTTCGCAATCACCCCACGTGTTTTCCGACTGCGAACATTTTTTTGCTGCCCTAACAGAATCACGCAGGAACTGGGAGTTACGAAACCAATGTCAGGGCCGGCGAACAATGAAGGACCCAGCTATGGGAGGCATTCGCAAGGTCCTGTACGGAATGTCACAGGTTTCAAAACATACATAGATGCCATCATTTCATCAATGACTGAATGGCAATAGATCACTTCCCTAAGACACTGATGAATTCAACACGTAATATATATATCTTAAATGGGAACATTAGCCCCTATGGCACTTGGTGGAACAAGTACACACCAAAATCAAACTCGAATCGGAAGTTTTCCAGTGTCAATAAGCTCTGAACCTCCTGGATGCCCCAATTCCACGCGGGGTCAGCAGCAATACCGCTCAGGGAAGCTCTTGTCATAAACTCATGCTCCTCCTATCACTGGAACTAGGTCCCAACATGTCACTTACCCTAGATGCACTGCCAACAGGCTATGATTCCACTGACAGCTCCCATCACACTATATCCTTCCAAAATGAAACGCACCAGCGTTCACTTGACTCTGGGGAAGATTTATTCTGTACACACCGCCGAAGTGACCCTCAGCGTATGCGGTCACGTCTATTGACTAACAAAATGAATCTTGATACCACTTTCACAATTAGCACTTGCCGAATCTGTCAAAACATTCCCTCCCGGATACACGATACGTGAATTGAACCGATTGCTTTCCAAGCTGACTAAAAGTTGATAATTGTCAAGTTGCCTGAACTGGATCTTCCCGTACACTCGCTCGTACCGCTAGAGCGGATATTGGGACAAGAAACAGACCACAACAATCCAGTCAGGATTTTGATGAGCGGTTGCTCTACCACGGCGCAGGAACTACAGGATATAAACAATCAAAAGTCGTCTTTTCTGTGACGTAAGAGTCAAAGGGGAGCTCGTGGCTGGCGTATTGTAACTCAACAGACTTTTATTTGGCTGAACCATCTATTCCCATAGTCATGAGGAGCATCGTTTCGAACGTATCGTCCCCCTTTTGGGCTGTCGTGCCTCGAGCACCCACACCTCCCATCAACTCTTCATCAGCCTCAGGGGCATGCCATGCGGTCGACTCTGGCCGACGATGGGCAACAAAAACGAGTATTCGATTTGCACCTTCTTCTTCTCCAAACCGCCCCCAGGGTTCTGTAGTGTTTGACTCCTCATCTAAGGGTATATTCCCGCTCTTGGCATGTCGGACCTGGCGGCGTGCTAGGACAGACCGGAACGAGAACCAAAGACCAAACGCAGACCAGAACGGGGCCTCTTTTGGAAGACTGCGTATCTTATAGGAAATAACAACCTTGACGGGTGGCCCCGATGGTGGCACACAAGACGGTGAGGTGAGATGAATGAGTGTCCGGAGAAGCGGGCCAAAAAGCTCTGGAAAGTACACCTGCAAATTTGGAATATGATAAACGATGAGTGTCCAAGCGAGTCTGAAGAACCGATGGTACTTGCGAGGTCACTGCAAACGATGTGTGTCAACCGAGGGGAAGCAAAAGGGTAAACAAACCCGAATTCCCTGGAGATGGAAATAGCATGGTCAAGGATACCCCATGCAAACGGTCTCAGGAAAACTGTATTCGACCCGGTGCGGTTTGCGTCTCTTGAAGGAACTATTCCAAGGTTATGCTCCAACAGGGGACAGACATCGGGGAGATCCGTGGCGATCACAAACCCGCCTGGTCTGATAGCATTCCATATCGCCCTTGCCACGCTTGCTGCGACGATGCCTGTCCCAGACCCTAGCTCGATAGCACCGAGAGGTTCATGTGGGTCATCCATGAAAGGTGGATCAAAATCTAGTGCGTTGCCCTCATTGGGGTCAACGTAGGTACACAAGGTGTACGCAGCCTCCCTATATGATGTGCATGCAGAGGACGCATTGGTCTGGTCCTTGAAGAAAGAGGGTACTCAGAGGTATTCACCAGACCCTGCCCGCGATGCCGTATCGGGAGATAGCTTCTCGTTGCGCCTCTACGCCAAACGCATCTGCGAAGTCGCCCTGTTTGGGTGGTTTATTTTCAAAATGGTCGATGTTTGGAGTGATGGAAAGACTAGGCGGAAAGTTTGGGTGGAAGTGGTCAGCCATATTGTCGAGCCCGGAGAAAGACGTGGTACGGCAGTCAGAATCCAAATACTCCGACCTCCGTACGGGGAACTGCTGCCTGCAAAGGGTCGACAATGAGCTCGAGCCTCCAGGTGCCCGACAACCTGGAGGAACAGGACATCGGGTTATACTATCACTCCCGTAGAAGCTCTCTGACCATCTCCGACACCGACATATCTTCTTCGATGTCTCGTTCAACCTCCCCACCGCGACTCGAGACGGTAGGGCAGCTACCTGCTCCTCACATAACGCGCGGTTCATTGAAATCATCCTCGGTCTGGCAAGTCACAGAGGTACAACAAGACAAACGACTTACTGCACACCAACCCACTTTGCGATCGAGAACCGTGGCTTGCCTCCCGTCGGTCGAGTCCGGGTGCATGAGCACAGAGAACAACTTTCTCTCTTTCGCGTTCTCAGAGGACAGAGTGCAAAGTTTGCGAGAGTGGGTCCTTGCCTTCGTTGTCGGTAAGCTAGACATTGCTTCTCACCCAGGGGGATCTCAAGTCTTTCCTGCACCTAGTCCAATTCGACCTTGATCTCGGACCAATCGTGCGGACAATGCACCCTCCCATCTACCTGTCGTCTTCGGAGAGGGAGAACATGTCTGCCTTTCTTTTGAATGTATTATTTGTCAAGCTGACATGCCTTTGAAGCGCGTTTTCCTCGTTCCCCGACTCTTTGCAGTTTGAGCAAGGATCGGAGGTTCATTCATTTAGGATCAGGGTATACCCAAAGTCTTCTGAACCATCCGTGCGAGAAGAACAACGACCTCATTCTTTAGACGGGTTTATGTATGGTTTCTCATATTTCTACCAAAAAAGAGACCCGACTTCGAAGCGTGGCTACCAACAGGTGATGTCCGAGGATCATGTGGATGGCTCGAAGGAATTGACGAGATTGTCATAGTCCTCGCTGGTACTCCTGACCCATCTCCAATACCCGGCACTATATACCTGTATGATATCCCAACTCGGACCCTTGTTCCGTGATCATGGTGTTCCAATGCTCGAGACAGCATGCCACAATATCGCGAACTGGTACGGTGCCTCTTTGGTGTTCTGGACATCCTCTCTGATTCCTTGGATGTCAAAGAAAGGCAAAGCCCATCACCAGGCTCTACTGTTGAGCTCGGTTACGTGGGTTCTGTGCTTCATGTCGAGCTGCCCCTCAGTTCCGACAGCCAACAACTTGCCGAAACCGGTACGTTCGATGAGCGATTTAACCCGACTGTACACGTTAGTATCCCCCATTTTATGTCTACGTGGATTATTTGACTAATTCACCGTGGATACAAAGCTTCTTGCATCTTCTGGACCCTTCGATCCGCCACCAATACAGCTCTTCGAAGCATCATTGACAAACCTATGGTCCTTGTGGGAGTGTCTAATGTTGTGTGAGCCGATCCTGGTCTTCGGACCATCACCATCAATGACAAGTCAAGCTATATGGTGGCTTCGTGACTTCGTGCGCCCCGTACGTCATCTCAACACTTTTTTTTTTGCGCCACTGATGCTGTCGTGACCTACGCAGATTCCGCTTGCTGCAGACATTCGTCCATATTTCACGATCCACGATAGAGATCACTCTTTGTTGGTGAACAAGGCTCCCCCCAAGGCGGGGCTTCTCATTGGGGTCACGAACCCCTTCTTTGAGAAATCATGTGCGCACTGGCCACATGTGCTGAGTGTGGGACGAAAGTTGCAGTAAGGGTGACCTGCCTCGCTATCTAATCGATGTTTTGATATCCACCGTGGATGTAGGTCGCACAGGGAGACTCGTGTGGTTGCCACTGGGCCTTCTCCCGGATGGACGACAAAGACACATAGGCGACATATTTCCAAGGATCAGCGATTGCTGAAATCGCTTGAGAGGGCATGTGCTGGTCACGAAGCAGGGCGTACGTACCATTCTACCCCATAGAGACGGCGTACTGACGGTGAGGCGGATAGAAATACAAGCCTCGCTTGACATGCGCAGACACTTTTGCACACGGACAAATGCCATGCTCGTCCCACTCAATCGATACATGAACACGCTCATGCCTTCCCCTTCGGAGCGCAACACGGGCAATGCACGACTGAAGTCGTTCAGCTCGAGCGATTTTTTCGCATCGCTCAAGAATAGTCCTCCGGCACTGCCGTTCAAGTCGTCGTCGAAGCAGAAGGCGTTTTATGACAAGTGGTTGCAATCACCAGCGTTTGGGCTGTGGTTGGCACGTCAGGAAGAGGTGATTGGAGAGGTACTTCGTGGAAGGAGATGAGCGCAGCCTGCACTGATCGTCCTCGTGACTACCAATCTCCCATGACGAGTGCCACAGGGACAAAATAGAGACAAACATAGTGTAGTTAATACACCTCTCAGACCGAACTGATCATCTTCTTCCCTTCTCTCTACATCGACGTCGACTCGCCCACAACTTTCGTGTCCGCCCCTCGTGAAAGAAGGTGTCTTTACCGAGTCTACCTACCAAACTGTATAAACCAGCGGACGGAAGGGTCCCGTTTAATCACAGCCACTGTATCCATACCTAATCGTGTAAGAAACCCTTCCATCCTTCTGTGTCGCTGATCCTGTAGCGCGCAGAACCTCCCTCTTTGTCTTGTGTGTATATGCGCTGAGCTCTCTCCTCCCATTGTTGTCTTGCCCCCTTTTGTGCCTATTGCCTATCATCATGTGCACGTCGGTACTCAACCAATGCTGTCATTTCTGTCTTCTTTCTTCTAGTGCAAAACAAGTGTTTGCTTGCCCTCATTCGAAAATCTGCTTCTAAGTCATGCCTGAGGACGATTTTGACATCTACGGCGAAGACGACGGTTTCGTGACGAGCAAGACGGAGCAGGTAGGTGGCACCTCTGGGCGCATGTACGCAGAGTTTTGCTGACTTGGATGTTGTGTGTTATAAACAAAGGACGACGGATACCAAGATGAAGTACAGGTCGAAGAGCCTGTTGAGGCTGTGAGCACCTCCGTCGAGCCCTTGACAGGCGAAAAGCGCCCTCGGCCGGACGAAGACGAAGAAATCAAGCACACGCACTTGCCGCCCTCGACCGAACCCTTGCGCTCGTACTCCACCACCAACAATTCCAATCCCGTCACGGGTCAAGCGGGACATGCAAAACCGGATGCAACAGGACCGGATGTTGCCCTGAACGGAAATTACCACTCAAACGGTGGGCACGGTGGCAGTGGAAACGTGGACCCGTCGATGATGGGCTATGACGCGTTGTACATTGGGGATCTACAATGGGTCCGTTCTTTATCCTGTCAATTAGCTTTTTGCGGCGTGCAATCTGTTCTGTTCTGTTCTGTTTTCTTGTGGCCAACGCTTATTTTTAGTGGACGACGGACGAGGACTTGCGTCAAGTCTCTCTGAATGTCGGGGTTGCGATTGACCACCGGGACATCACGTTTTCAGAACATAAGGTAAATGGCAAGAGCAAGGGGTGAGTTTAGACACCACCAGGATTTCATTGCTATTGAAACCACGGTCGGTTTACAGGGTTGCATACATAGAATGTGGAGGCTTTGAAAATGCCAATGCCATCAAGACGTGGTTTGACAACAAGTGAGTCGTTTGTCTTGTCTGGTGTTGCAGTGATAGAACGGGACTCTCCAGTGACTTTCAAAATAGACGTGCCACCGCGACGTTCACTTCCTCCTCACAAGGGAATCCTTTCCGAACGCTTCCCAAAGGTCAGAAAGGTGTAACTATGTGTGTATATACAGGCTAAAGAGTCTGGCGAACAGAACCGCCGCCACGCGAACAACGGCAACAAAGTACAGCAATGCAGCCCGGGGGCGGGGCTATGGGCCGTGGCGGCGGGGGCTACCGCGGGAGTGGTCCCCAAGCAGGAAGCGGTATGATGGGAGGCGGTATGCAACGGGGGGGAGGCATGATGGGCGGTGGAGGAATGATGCGGGGCGGCATGCCGAACATGATGGGCAACATGGGACCCATGGGCATGGCAAGCATGGGTATGATGAACGCGATGGCAATGGGGAACATGGGGATGGGTGGGTTCGGTGGCGGCGGCATGGGCGGCGGGTTCGTAGGCGGCGGTGGACGGGGAGGGATGGTCCCCCAAGGTCCGCGTGGTGGGGGGGGGATGATGGGGGGCGGAGGAGGACGCGGCGGAATGGGTATGAGTTTTTAGTGGCCTCTTTTTGCTGTCGCGCTGTTTTTCTTACGGGGTCCCTCTTGGATGTACTCGCTACAGGTATGGGAATGATGGCCGGTGGTGGCGGCAGCGGACGCGGCGGTAGCTATGGCATGCAAGGGCACTTCAATCCTGCGTTCATGCAAGGACAGGGCGGGCAGTACCCTCAAACCAAACGCTTCCGAAGCGACGACGGGAGCTGAACGTCTCCCAACGACAAACTATCCCCACTCCACTCATCTCTTCCTCGTGGCATGCGACGCATCAGGGCATAGATGTCGTTGTGCTTATCGACAGTCCCCCCCCCTCCTTGGCCTTTTGCTTTTGTCGGTTGCTGTCCCTTTTTTTTTTTTTTTTTTTTTTTTTTTTTTTTCGTTCCCCCTTTTCTCTCTCGTTCACCGTTCACCGTTCACCGTTCGATGTGGTTATCTATTCGTGTAATTATATCGTTCGTCTTCAGACCTTGTCCATGTCACACGAAAAAAAAGTATGGCCAGCGAGCAACTTTCTTTTTTTTTGCTCGCCCGACAGACTCGGAGCATAGTGCGATGTGGAAATACACTTGGGAGGTATTGTCAGGGGAACAACAGAGAAAAGGGAGAAAAAAAAAAGAGGTGGAGAGCTAGACCACATAAATAAGCCCTCTTTTTCTATTTTCCTTTTTCCGAATAAAAAGAAGAGAAAAGAAAAGAAAAGAGAGGGGAAAAACCAACACAGTAAGCGGCGGAGACGAACAGGGAGTGCACTGGGGGGATAGTATGATGTTCACCGGTCGCACGGTGTCAAGATGCCAGCAAACGTTACGGGATCGATAGGAAGGCGGGAAGCGAGAGCGAAGTGGGAGGACAAAAAGCTTTCACATGCCCTGTCTTTCGCGTATCTCACGTTCGCGTCTTCGTCGGCGCTTCTCTTCTTCGTGGCGCTTCTCCTCCTCAAGCGCTACATCGTCTTCGCGCTTCGCGAGTCGGGTACTGTATATGCGACGCGTATGAGCAGAAACGTATAATGGTGGCGGAGAGACTCGGACGAGAGAAAAAGAATGGGGAAAAAAGGAAAACTGACCTCCGCATCTCTTCCTTCATCACCGCATCCGCGTCCGCTTCCATATCCTCGTCGTCACTCAACACGTCCCGTGCAATGTACGAACTTCGATCCTTGCCGAACATCTTCCAAATCTCGGAGCCCAGCGTGCTCTCGGGTTCAGACGCACGTCGCTTCGATGGAGGGGGTGAATGCGAGAGCGAAGGCGAGCGTGGTCGCTTCTTGGGTGGTACCCCTCCCGTACGTGAAGATGCACTACCACCACCCGATAGGGGCCCCGACCTGGTAGAGTGTGATTTGGGAACCGGACTCTTGGATTGCGAAGGTCTGAAAGTGGGATGCGACAGCTTTGACGAAGACGTCCTGGTGCTAACCGTAGGTCTAGGTTGCGAAGACGACTTGGCTATAGACGAGGTTTTGCCACTGGCGGTTGGAGGCTGCGCTTTGGCCAGTGGTTGTGACGTGGCCTCTGTGTGTTACCACAACAGTTGGGTACCGTGACCGGAGGGACAAGGATCGAAAAAGAAGAATAAGGAAAATGTACTTACTCGTGGCTCCCGGTCTCGGCGAATTTGCGCCCGAGGACGGCGTAGATGCAGGCGTAGCGCTCGACTGTGTGCTGGGAAGCGATGCGGGCTCCTTCTTCTTTCCCTTTCCGAACCAATCATTGAATTCACGGGCTTCTTCGCCATCCAGAGTCGTGTTTTTCGTCTTGGCCCGGTCCTGAAGAATTTCATCGATCGTTCTCGTGTCCCGCTTGTTCACGTTAAGCTTCGTGAGCGTGTTGGGTAGCGCAGCGAGGCGCGCCTTGACCGACTGCGCAGATGAGCCACAGTCGGCGACGGATGCCGACTGGGCATCGATAGCCCCACCTGGGAGTCGTCGACCAGTCTTGCTGTATCCCGACAAGGCCCGTCTGACCTGATACGTACGCCGCATTTCCGCCTCCACCCTCCGCCGTCGTTTCTCCTCCCTCGTCAACGCCATCGCAGGCGACCCAGACCCCTCCTCCCCCTCCTCTTCCCCCACTCCCCGTCGCCTCCGCACCTCCTCCCTGTTCCCAGATGACGACGTCAACGCTCTCGATCCCTGCAGTTTCGCCTTCTTCGGCCCGTACAGCAGCACATTCCGCGCCTCCGTCTCCCGTCGCGTCTGCTCTGCCACCTGACGCACCTGCTCCGCCTCCCGCTTGGCCTGGAGCTCCAGCTGCTTCTTCTCGTCCTCGAAGCGTTTCTGGCGCAGCTTGGCTGCTTCTTCACGGGCCTTGCGCTCGGCTTCTTCTTGTTTCTTGCGTTTCAGTTCTTCGTTTCGTTGACGCTGCTCGAGCGCCACTTGGACGGCACTCTGAGCCTGCTTTGTCTGTGAGGCGCTGAGCGCCATGAGAGCGGCAAACGCGGACATGTCGAAAAGGGGGAAGGGGAGGCCAACAGACGAAGTGCGAGACGTGTAGCGTCCTCTGTGCAACAGGTCAGCAGGAGGTGAGAGATGTCCAAGACCAGCCAAGGCGCACTTGGAACGACCTCAAAACCGGTGCGCTGACTCGGCAGTGCCATCGCTTGATTTGTCAGCAACTTCAGTGGCTGTGCATGGACACGACAAAGGAGACCCTAATTAAAGAAACCAAAGGACAGCTCATATCTCCAAGAAGTCCACCTCTTCCTCTGCGAGTGTATCTATGAACTGGAAGAACGACGCCCCAGGGAAACCAACGACGTTGTTATAGTCCCCATCGATCTTGCGAATCAGAACGCCGCCGAGTCCCTGGTGTGCCCATGTTGGGTGTGTGTGTGTGTGTGAACGGGCGGCCGTCAGGAATCGATGAGATGCGTACCTGCACTGCGAAACCACCAGCCCTGTCAAACCCCTCGCTGTTCTCAACGTACGCCTTGAGGACATGCAACGGGTGGTCCATAAAGTAGACGAGCGTCCGTTCTTCCATCCCCCTACGCCAACACGTGAACGAACTCGCCCACCACAGACCAAGGCGGCGTTCTCACCTCGTCGCATACCCCGGTGCCGTGAGCACAGGGTAAACTGTGAACGTTTTTTTTATAAAAAAAAAAAGAACCGTCCGGTCCCCAAACGTGTCGCTCGAATCGTCGCGAAAGCTCACCCAGACACACGCCCGTCACGACCTCACACACGTTCCCATTGAGGTCTTGCAGCATGCGCAAGTGATCCGCCTTTGAGACCGGCTTCTCCAACAACTCCTGTCTCGTCCCGAACTCCATCTCGAGCGTCGTCGATGGCAACGCGTGCGTCAACACGACCGTGTCCGCTGTAACAAGCATACGTGTGTAAGCGCGCCCAGAGGGAAAGGACGACGAGAAACGCAACTCACCCCCGATAACGAGATCAGGAGGGTCCTCCGGGTTCTCGGTCTACCGCAATGCGCAACAAAACAAGGACCCACACGACAAAAAGGAGCAGAACGTCAACCGCGTCCCTGACCGTCCGAACGGCGAAAGAATGGACGCACGACGAGCCGCTCGTACACTTCCACCGCCTTGTGCGTTGCAGTGGCGACCGGATATTCGTGGATCCGTTCAAACGAAGAGAGAGGCAGGTCTTCCGCGAACGTCGAGGGTACGATCTCTGGTGCGAGGCCCTGGCAAGGCGGAGAGAGGGCATATGATCAGATTGGACACCGTGGATGATCAGGATAGCTTGGCGACGGGTGAGATGGCAGCGCGCGCGACACTTACGAGCGTCCGAAGAATGTCGCTCCGCCGCGGGCTGGCAGATGCAAGCACGATTCGTTTGTTTCTGAGTTTTTGGATGACTGGCGTGTTCAGGGCATTTGGAAGGACTGCGTTGTGAGACGCCATGGATGGCGACGAGAACGGTTACGCACACGTCTCAGGCTATATATCCTGCCAACGCCATCTCCCGTCCTTGGTGAGAGGGAGCCCAAGTCTACAGGTCCTACTCGCTCACAACACCAGTGGTCCTCCTGTTAGGCGGTGCTACACTACGACCAAACCCACCCTCATCCCCGACCTCATTCATCCTTTTTCACAGATTTGGGCGGTGGAGGGATCAACGGCGTCGTAGGCACCGATCCCGGGAACGGCGACGTCGGCAATGGCACACCTGCAGGCCCAGAACCTGCACTAGCGCTTTCTCCACTTACGCTCCTCATCGCGTTCGGCGTTCTCGCGCATCCACCCGTCATACTAGGCGTTCGCGAATGTCCACTCATCAGACTCGGTGTTCGGGGCTGCGGAAATGCTGGTGGGCCAAGTCCCAGCCCAATCCCTGGCGTTGGGGGCACCGAGCCAGGACCAAACGTTGTCGAGGCCACAGATGTAGGGTGTGGCGGGAGCGCAAGGGTTGTCGAAATGAAAGGCGAGTATGGGTATGGACTCGCGGGGCCAAACCCACTCTGGGCAGGTGTCGCCGAGAAGGGTGTTCCGGTACCCTCTACGACCCATCCGTTACCCTGTCGCACGACGCGTCCAGTAGTCGCATTTGGGCGTGCGCGGAGCTGTCCACCCGCCCATCTGCGCTTGATACCTGTCGATTCAGCGGCAACAATGCCTGGAGTCGAGTCTGCGCCAGAGACCGCCTCGATGGCACGAACCGTGACACGAAGGAAATACGAAGCACAGGTGAACACACCACCGACGACACCAACACACCTGGCGAAGCAAGTTAGCGTCCACCATTGCAAAGATGAGTCATACATACCTAATCAATAGCTGGATCAGAGAAGTCGTCCGTTGGTGGATCGTGATGACCATTGGATCGAGGTCGAACTTGAAGAAAATGCCAGGTGTCCCTTGGTGACCGTTTAGACTGCGAATATAGTGCGTGACGCTGTATTGGTTTGTGTGGAGAGGCGAGGAGCGCGGCGCGATGTAGGTGGTAGGGACCACGTGAAGGTAATATTGATATGCCATGAACGCTGTCAAAAGGCAAACCATGTCAGTCACACGCGCGAACAGGCTTGCATGGACAAGACTTGCGTTCTTTGGCAACCTCGAACGAGTAGTCAAGCGGCTGTGTGATGTCGGGGAAATAGGGCCCAAACGAAAACTCGGTGATGACATGCGAGAGATTCATTTCTAACACCATACCATCAAGGCGTGCGACTGACGTCACCAGAAACAGACTTACTGTCGTGGGGCATGTGGATATTGCTCGAGTAGCCATGGCCTAGTGTAGTGACGTGCAGATTCGCTGGCAGAACGAAACGATCAGCGACATGCTCATCCGAGGACGCGTACCCACCAGTAACCTTTTTGACACCGAGCGTGCCATATATCCGGCACGCATCGCCGTCTGCCTTGTGGTTATACGTGGGACGATAGTCGGGTTGAGCACGTCTGAAGAACGAGAAAAACCCGCGGGACTTTCTCGATTGTGTGATGGCCTGACGAGCGGAGAGCGCCTGCGCATGCTCTCTGAGTAACAGCATCACGTGGGTGTCCGTGCAACGAGCAAAAGACGCACTTTAACGTCGTGGCTTGTCCGATGTCAAACACAGTCTACGAGGGCTGATGAGACATGACAAATAGACCAACGCGCAGGGACGCACTCCGTCGCGGTGGAAACCTTTGCTGAGGTACAGACGGTCGCCAACCACATCGCGCATGTCCACGCTGAGATCTGTACCATGCAGAGATGAATACGAGCAGCCAGACGTGTTTGGTCTGGAACGTACAAGTGCAGGGAGTGTTTACGACCATGTCCACGTTGACATCCATATAACTCTGTGCCTGGGTGTCGATGCTGAACTCGTAGTCGGGCCAGCCCCAGACATATTCTGCAAGGTCGTTCAAGATAAGCAGAACAGCGAGAAGAATAACAAAGAGAGTGAGGAAACCGCGGGACTCGGAGCGAGCCTTGTACGCGGAAGGGAGCTTTGGGAACGCATCGAAGCGGGCAAGGCCGGGCACGACGTCGTCGAGCTTGTCCAGCAGCGATTTCTCCCCGACTTGCGACATTTCGAATAAAGGACCGAGCGTAAGAGAAAAGGGAGCGGCTCGCTCGAACGCCGGTGAGTGTAGGACGCTTTCGGGTCCTTCTGACGACGTGTCAGCTGTGATGGCGCGTGATACGAGACCCGGGACACCCACAGCTGTTTATTACGCAATATCCGACAGCGGTCTCCTCGTCGCTGGCCACGATGAGCACCGCACGAGATGCGATTGACCTCACGACGACTTCACATCCCCTCCCTGCACCCTCGACTTCCCGTACTCAGCGTCATCGCCGCCCCACGTCACCGGCACATGGAACCGCAAGCGAGTCTGATCTGCACAGACAGAAGCGAAGGCGGGCTGGCTACGACGCCGAATACGTCGCTGTGCATCCAGACGTCGACGTTGATCAGGCTCAGTTGGACGTGCAACAACCACCTCCACCGACGCCTCCAAATACCAGCCAGTCGAGTGGCGCATTTAGCCAGATCGCGACGTGGGACATCCCCCCCGATGTCGCTGCTGACGATGAACCCCGGCCAACAGGCGAGGAGTCCCCCCAGGGATCTCTGAGTCCCGTCCCCGTCGACCAACCCGTCGCTGCATCGTCCAGTGACTCTATTTCCCTCGATCTCACGGACTTGGGTAGTTCAACGGCGACGGTCGTACCATCGAAAGCAGATGCTCCCGTCGTTGTCCATACCACTGATAGACTAGCGACCTCCTCGCGCCATACCGCAGTTGCCCTCCCCACTGGTTCGACACCGGAGCCACTCTCGGCATATGCGTGTCCCATCTGTCTATCGCCTCCGACCAATGCAACCTTGATTCCGTGTGGACACGTCTGCTGTGGTCAGTGTCTCTTTACGGCGGTCAAGTCGACGATGCGGAGAAACATGACACCTACGGCTCGGTGAGTACTCGGTTTGACTTCTGGCCAGCCTGCGCCCGACTTGACTCGTCGTGATACAGCTGTCCGATGTGTCGTACAGAGATACCGGGATGGGATGGACATGGGGGTGGAGTGACCGGGCTGAAGGTGCAAGTCCTGTATGCGCTATAACAGTGTGCATATTTGTACATATTAGGAAGTCCCTCCTCTGCCGTCATGTGAGCACTCTGCTGGTCTGTCCGGTCTTCTCGGACCCGAGCGAGGTCGAGCGAGCGAGCGCTTTGCCGTCGCACTCTCTGGCTTTGTGCACACCACCATGTCCGTCCAGTCGAGGCCCGCGACAAGGTCTCCTCAACAGCTGACGCCGTTCGGAGCAGCGTTGGCGGGTGCCCTTGGCGCCTGCTTCAGCAATGCGTCAGTATTCGACTTGCCGTCCTCTCACAGGATGCTGATGGGTGCACCACAGGGTAGTATATCCACTGGATGTGTGCGTGCACGGTATCTGGACTCGGCACCGCACCGAACTGATCGCGCCTATGCAGTGCAAAGACGCGGATTCAAGCCACGTCGACCGCCAAGGGAAAACGCAAAGACGAGCTGACGATGTTGGCCGTCTTGCTGGACATTTTCAAGCACGAGGGTATCTCGGGGTGGTATCGTGGGTTCGCAGCGACGATGCTCAACACCTTCTCCATGCGTGCGTCCTCTCCCGTCCATCTGATCCCACTCGGTCTGATCGGTGCCCTGTCTGTCGGCAGAGTACGCCTACTTTTTATTCTACTCCTTCCTCCGCACCTCCTATATCAGGCGCCTCACCGCGAGGGCCCCAGCTGGTTCCAAAACACCGGTGCTGTCTACTGCCGCCGAGCTGTCTCTTGGTGCCGCAGCCGGTGCCCTCTCCCAAATCTTCACCATCCCGGTCTCCGTCATCGCAACTCGACAGCAAGTGGGTCGTTCGACACGCGCTCAGAAAGCCGGCGAGGGCTCCGACACGCGTGGCGATGACTCGTTCTTGAGCGTTGCGCGAGAGATCATCCGCGAGGACGGCGTGACAGGCCTGTGGCTGGGGATCAAACCGGGCATGGTGCTTACCGTGAATCCGGCGATCACCTATGGCGTGTACGAGCGGCTGAAGAGCGTCCTCCTCCTCGCGAGGGCTGCAGCCGGCGCTGGCGGCAAGCTTACGCCCGGACTGATGTTCTTGCTCGGTGCGTTTAGCAAGACGCTCGCCACCGTCGTGAGTGGTTTTTCTCGGCCCGCTGTTGGCTCGAGTTGAAGCGGGGACAGGTGACATATCCCTATATCATGGCCAAAGTGCGTATCCAAGCACGCACGACGGTGCAGGACACGGAAGGGGAAGACGTGCTTCCCTATGGCTCGCGTTCGCCGGCCAGAGCGAAGCAGACAGGGGCAGTGGCGCTGTTGATCCGCGTGCTCAAGACGGAAGGTGTTGTTGGTTGGTACCGGGTAACGTATCGCGATCTCTTGATCTCATCTCGCGTCGTACATGCTTATGGTTGTGTCCACAGGGAATGTCAGCTCAGATCATCAAGGCGGTGCTCTCACAAGCGCTCTTGTTCGTCTCCAAGGAGCAGTTTGAGCGATGGACCTTGATGCTTGTGATCCTGTTCTCCAAGCTGCGCGTTGCTCCGTGACGGGCGGACAGACACAACGGGATGCGGCGTGGTTGATCCGCGACGGATCAGCATGCTATGCTGCTATTTATCAGCTATCTTGCACGCTACAACGGGACGGGAGAATAGGACATGTCGTTACTAGACAGACAAATCTATCAGGCGTCTTACCAACGTGTTCCCTGAGCAACCCGCCCCCCCCTTTGTGAGGAGGGGTCACCGCCGATACCCCGATCTGAGACTGATCGATCCCAGTTCTATGGCGCCATGTGTTTTTTTCTTGTCTCTTCTTTTCTTTGTTTTTTTTTTGCGAAACGACCCTGATCATGCGTTTTGTCCCATGTCGAGATCATCGTGTGTGAGCGACGCCACGGGATGCCCGCATGGCACATCGACGCGCCACACGCCAACAACCCCACTCACGAAAGAAAAAAGAAAAAAAGAGGTCGCAGTCGGACAACGGCCGTCGGCGATGGCGATCACGGTCGGGTGGATACCCTGATGACGACTGTCCACACCAGCGTATAAAAAAACACCACGGTGGGCGTGGTGGGGGTCCCGTGGTCACCACATTCCGGCTCGGCGTACCTACTTCACATACGGTGGATATGAATCAACGGAAAGCGAACCGGCGATGTCGGTCGTCATCCGAATCAAGTGATAGTGCGGAACGAATGTCGACGAGAGCGGTGTAGTCCGGTGTAAGTACATGTGAACGTGATCTCGATGGGTGGTGCGAATGTGCATCAAAGGAGCGTGTGGGAGCAAAAGTCATACGTATGGCCGTACGTGTGGCAAGCGTGCAGGCAAGCGTGTCAGATGATACATATGCGCGAATTAAATACTATGAGACAGCGAATATAAGACGAAAAGAAAAGGGATGGAAACGGTGGCGTAGTGCACGACGTCCACGTCTCTTTCATATGAATGGGGATAGTAAGAACAGGGGAAAGCCAAAGAAGCAAGTATAAACCACGCGGATGCGGAGGTGGGAGATACAATGAAGTGGATGCAAACAACAACCGTGCCTTTGTATAAATATACGCATGCCATTCGGCGTCGTCGTCATATGTGGTGCGTGAATGACATGGGGAGTGTGCACCAGGCCTTGTGTGACCGGTGCGTCCGCGTTAGGCCCCGCACGGGACCGCGACCATCTCTCGCCCTAGACCCCATATAGCGGACCGTGCGACGGGCTCCGTCTCGTCGTCCATGACCACGTCGTCGTCTTCGTGCGTGGAGACGATCCACTCCAGTTCCTTCGTTGCCGACAGGATACCGATGGCGAGACGTGGACCCATGCGGAGGATCTTTTCCCCCTCGGGTGAGCTGCGCATCCTCCCCTTGAGCGCCATGCGGTACAGATCTGGCTCTGGTTTCGAGCGTGGAAAAGTCGCTCGGGGTGGTAGCAATTTCCGCGTCGGAGCGAGTGGTGATGTCGTGCGAACGTGGGGTGCTGCGGGCTGGGACGGTGAAGTGGGTGCCACACGCGACACACGTTTGGGAACGGATGCTCCGGGACGTGATGGCGCTGGAGCAATGGTGAACTCGGCTCGCCTACGACCGAGCTTCGTGGGCTCGCGTTGTTCTGCGTAGTGGAGACGGGCACGACTGAGAGGGGCGACGCGGGGAGGGGGCGACGGTTCGGATGTCATGTGGAGGAATGAGCCACCTTCGAGGTGGCTCTCGTCGTTGTAATCGGACAGGGAAAGGAACGAGTCGGTGCGGCGGAGCATCGTGCGGGATGTCTTCCGGGATGGAGGGTCGCAGAAGGACGTGGTGCGCTTGCGTGGGTTTGGGGACTGAGGAGAGGGGGGGAGGACGACGGGACGAGGAGGCATAAGTAGGGAGGAAAAGAGAATGCAGTCCGGTGGCGACAAAAGGACTTGATAACTTGTGGATGAGACAAAAGCGGTGCCTAGGACAGGACAGGGTAGATGCGATCGGGCAATGATGACTAATAGAAGCAATCCGTCAGGGAAGGAGATTCATTCCCACGCCGTCCAGCCTCGAACACAGCGGCGGACTTTGAAATGGCTGGCCAATGATCCGAGGCCCAACCGACACCGTGGACTGTGGCACGCCGCTCAGCAGACGGTGGAACACACACCGACGAGAGACGCGCACCCCAGTCCTCCCCACATTATGGGAGGCGTGATGGCACAGAATGGACGCGTTTCAACCACCGTTTGCCGATCGTGGGGCTTCGCGAATGATTACGCAACACCTTTGTTTCGTCTTCTCCATGTCGAATGGAAAACAGAATGAAAGTGGCGCTAACCCTAAATGAGGGATCACGTGACCCCCCCCCACGCATCGGATCTCGGACCCGTCCCATGCTAAGCTTGGAGTCGATCCCACGCGAACGATGTACGCCTTACCGAGAGAGTTCGACAAGCTATTACTCCACCAGGTGCCGTAGCTCGCCAACTAGGAGCTTCCAGAGTACCTCATAATTAAACATCGTTTGATAAAGGCGGGTACACTCGCCCAGCGGCGGCTCGCGCGGGGACTGCAACTGAACTCCAACGAGGCCATCGCACTGATCGCCTCCCAGCTCCAAGAACTCATCCGCGATGGTCAACACTCCGTTGCCGAACTCATGGGCTACGGCAAGACCCTCTTGGGTCGTAGGCACGTCCTCCCTGGCGTTGCTGCAAGATTGCACCAAGTCCAAGTAGAGGGAACGTTTGCGGATGGGTCAGTGTTGAACGATGTGCCTCGATCTCCAAGCTGATCATCCCACGAGTGGTCGTATCACAGTGTCTTTCTCGTGACCGTACATGACCCTATCTGCACTGACGACGGCGACCTCGGCGCCGCACTTTATGGTTCATTCCTTCCGGTTCCCTCTAACGACCTGTTCCCAGCACCGGATCCCGCGCTGAACCATCGCGAGAATCTGCCGGGCGCAGTCATTCCCGGGGGAGGACGTATCGTGATCAATCGCGCCCGCGAAAGAATCAAGATCAAAGTCACTAACAACGGCGACCGTCCCATCCAGGTAACCCTACAAGTCGACGTGCGCCACCGAGATGCTCACCAACACAGGTCGGCTCACACTACCACTTTTCCGAGACAAACAAGGCACTCGAGTTTGATCGCATCAAAGCCATCGGAAAACGCCTCGATATAGCCGCTGGAACAGCCGTTCGATTCGAGCCTGGTGACACAAAGACCGTCGTTCTCTGTTCTCTCGGAGGAAGCAAGGTGGTCAAGGGAGGCAATGGGTTCACAGGCTTGATTACCTCCCTGTTGGAAGAGCGCGTTCCAGAGCACGTCTTTCGCGTCTTCAGTCATCTTCCGGAGCCAGATGCTCTCCCATGGGCTCAGCACACGGAAATGAGTCGTGAGGAGTACATATCCATGTTTGGTCCCACCGTCGGCGATCGTGTTCGTCTCGGCGATACGAGTCTTTGGGTCCGGATAGAACGGGATTCGGTAGGGCACATCACTATCCAGCCCCGTTCGACCACATTGACTTCACGTAGGCTGTATATGGTGACGAAGTCAAATTTGGTGGCGGTGAGTCGCGGAGCATATACTTTTATGAGCTTGCTTCATTTTGGACCTAGGCAAGACTATTCGAGATGGTATGGGCCAAGCATCTGGACGGAGCTCAATCGAGGCTCTTGATCTCGTAATCACAAATGCTGTGGTCGTCGACTACACCGGTATATACAAGGTAATGCTGTGTCTCTGTGGCTTCTAGCCCCCCCTGACGAGATTGTAGGCAGATGTTGGTGTGAAACATGGCATCATCGTGGGCATTGGGAAGGCCGGAAACCCCGACACGATGGACTCGGTCGATCCAAGTTTGATTATCGGCTCATCAACAGAAGTCATTGCCGGAGAGAAACTAATTGTCACAGCTGGCGCCGTTGATGCCCATGTCCATTACATCTGTCCACAACAGGTAACTGAGGCCCTCGCTGTCGGTACGACGACGATGATTGGAGGTGGCACCGGTCCTAGCACCGGCACGAATGCGACAACGTGTACGCCTAGCCCATTCTATATCAGGGCTATGTTGGCCGCGACGGATGGTCTTCCCATGAACTTTGCATTCACGGGAAAGGGAAATGATTCTGGCCGTCCCGCGCTCGAGGAGGTCATCCAAGCAGGTGCCGCAGGACTTAAGCTCCATGAGGATTGGGGCTCTACCCCGGCTGCAATTTTCAACTGTCTGGATGTCGGAGACAAATACGATGTCCAGGTCAACATCCACACTGACACTCTGAACGAAAGTGGTTTCGTCGAGAGTATGTTTGCCCCAAACGAGTGTTTCACCGTAGCACTTATCTTATTCAGCCACAATCAAGGCCTTTGGCGGTCGTACAATCCATACGTACCACACTGAGGGAGCTGGTGCGTTCTTTAACATCTTATGCCTGGCCGTTCTGATGTTTTGCTAGGCGGTGGACACGCTCCCGACATCATCGTCGTCTGCGGACTTGACAATGTTCTGCCATCGTCCACGAATCCTACGCGTCCCTATGCTGTAAATACCTTGGATGAGCACCTTGACGTGAGCTGAGGCCACTCACAATTGTATCGCATGTGGTGCACTGACTGCTTCAACAGATGCTCATGGTCTGTCACCACCTCGATAGGTCTATTCTTGAAGACCTTCGCTTTGCAGAATCTCGTATTAGGGCAGAGACTATCGCGGCCGAGGACGTCCTCCATGATACAGGTGCGATTTCCATGATTAGCTCTGACTCACAGGCGATGGGACGGGTTGGCGAGGTCACCGCGAGGACTTGGCGAACGGCAAGCAAACTCAAGTCTTTCCGGGGACCTCTCACCGAGCTCGGGGATACCGACGAATATGACAATGGTCGGGTGAAGCGCTACATCGCGAAATACACCATCAATCCGTGCGTGTTCTCAAGTCGATCCATATTTGTCGTTCATGGCCTGATCGCCCTGTTCTTAAATTGCTATAGTGCAATTACGCATGGTATCAGTGCACACGTCGGGTCGGTCGAAGTGGGCAAGCTCGCTGATCTCGTCCTTTGGAAGCCCGAGAACTTTGGCGCGAAGCCGGAAATGGTGCTCAAGTCGGGCGTCATCGTGTGGGCTCAGGTACGTTCCCGCGCTTCCCCTCTGCCACGTCAACATTTGAATCTCGTTGACTGACGTTCTCCTTTTTCTTTTTCACACCACGCGTTTGGATAGATGGGTGAGGCCAACGCGTCCATACCGATCGTACAGCCCGTCTACGGTCGGCCGATGTGGGGCTCTTTCCCTGCGGCTGCGGCCCTGAACTCGATCGCTTTCGTCTCGCATGCATCCATCCATAGTGGTATCATCGCATCCTACAACCTCCACAAGCGTGTTGAGCCCGTCGTCGGATGCCGCCGTGTGACGAAGCGGGACATGAAATGGAACGACGCGTTGCCAGAGATGTCTGTCGACCCGGAGACGTACGAAGTGCGCGCGGACGAGGCGTTGGCGCATATCGAGCCTGCGAAGTCTGCACCTCTCGGGCGAGAATACAATCTTTTCTGAGCTGGCGAGGAGAGGAGGGGGGGACGTATGACGCTTTCGGTGGTGCCGAGAGGCAGTCAGGCCTTGAAGTATGTACCACGTACCTGCAGGTTCTCTTTGTATAGTCACCATGTAGAATGAATGAATGTACCTACTGCTCGGTTCTGCAAAAGGAGGTGCGCAACCGCCTGGCAGACTGCGACATTCTTATGATCCTGGTCGTGTGTCGGAACTCTGCCGGCTGTGACCGACTACTTCGCTTCGTCGGTCACTGGATCCGGCAAGACCTTCTCGTCCATTGCGCTCACATAGATGGTGTGGGGGTCTGGCTATAAAGATTGAGCGAACTCAATGGCTCAGTGAGAGTATGGAACGTGACTCTCACGGACAAACCTGCGTTCAACAGGCAGACGTGGTTGCGGTGCGCCCGAACAGTGGTGATTCAGGATGTGGATGACCGACCGAAACGGGATGGTCGTCGTATTCTCGTATCGCACTGCATCGCAGAGATGAACGATGTCTCTCGTGTCGGTGATTAGCTACGTTTGTAAGTGTGTCTGTGTGCATTTCGGAACTTTCAGCATAGGACTGAAGACAAACATCGTGACATTGATCCATTTTGTACGTGAGGGATGGGAGACTGTACTAATTGCACCACGAGGCCAATAGCCCTAAAGTCCAGTAAGCAGCAATCCCAACTTTCGCAACCAGTGGTTCCAACTGAACCCGGGAGTCCAGGCTCTTTCCCTCCTCCGGCAGTAGTAGCCTTCGTAATCGTCGTCGAGCTCTGCTCCGTAAGCACCCATCATTGGTTGTGCCATTCTCGATTGCTCATAGACGAATTGCGACTGGAACTCAAGGTGTGCTTGCCAGAGGGTCATCTCCAGTCTTCTCTGGTCGTTCTCGGCTTCGTCCATCTTCCGCTGGAGTTCCCTACGCTCCTGCCTTAGTTCATCTTGCCAAGCCCGATTGTTCGCTCGCTCGGCCTCCTCCATCTCTCTCTGCAAGTCGGCCAGTTCTTCTGCGTGCCTCTCCCGCGTCTTGGCCATTTTTTCAGTCAGTACAGCACCAGCAGAGGTCTCGCTAAGCATCTTTCCTGCCTTCAACTCATGCTCGAGCTGTGTCGTTATTGATGGGAGAGGAATGAACTCGGAGATAATCCCCTCCGCAGAGACGAGGTCGTTGTCATAACGATGCATGGTAGCTCCACCATCGAGAAGAGGTTTGAAGACCTCTTTCTTTAGAGCTTCCTCCCGGTCCTCTCCTTCTTGCTCGCCAACACGGTTCCAGTTCGTAGTCACGATGCGAACGTGGGCAAGGTTTTCGTCCCCACATAGGGCACGGAACATTCGCAGGTTTTTTAGTGACGTACCACCGACTCGCGGATCTGAGATGCGGTGGATGTAGATGAGGCCATTGAGCTGCGGTCGTGGGCTGCAGTTCCACCCGTCATCAAGTTGCGCTCTGGGATGAAAGTGGTTGCACGTACTCGGTCGTGGGCCCCAGACACAATGAGATCGTCTTCAGGATATCTGTATCACCAACACCCCGCGAATCATCAAAACCTGGTGTGTCAATCAGCACGACGGTACGGCCAGTCCTCTGATCAACATATCGGGCCGGCTGGATAAGAGTTGTTTCGGAGGTAGGACCATGTCCAACAGTGATGGTCTCGTCTCCAGTCAGAAGACGAACGAACTGTGGGGGTGAAACATAAACTTGAGTCAGATGAAATGGACGATTACCTACAGTGGACTTCCCTGTAATACGGCAAGGGAGGGCTTGAGCCCGAACACATTCAGTGACAAGGGCCAACGTACCAGTGCCAGTCATGCCCATGACGCTGTGGGTCCGTCTTAGTTAGAGCAAATATATAACGCATAAGAGAGCACGCACGCAATCACCACAGGGGGAATACCATGGTCGTCCCCGTCCTGCATGGCTAGAAAAAGTGTGATACTGGATAGGATGCGATGGGTGGTGTAGGAGAGGACAGCCCGTGGGGAGGGTAGAATGGGCGAACTGGTTCGCTCTAGCTACCAAATGCGACGCAACCTGCAGGCCCTCAGGCTATGCAGGACATGGGTTCCGAGGATCCCCCAATATAAGGCATCGTCACGTTGAATCGGGGAGATGTGGACATGCAGGGATATGCGACCCCCCGAGTTTTTTCTTTTCTTGTGCGACGCACGTAAACGGGACGGCTTTACATCCTCCCAGAAGCCCTTCATACCCAAACGATTCGCCAGGACGGCAGTGTCGTTGTCCCTGACGGACGCGGTGTAGGATATGCATATTGCTCGTTGCGCATTGGAACGCTAGCCCGACCACGCTCCGTGTGGCAATGCACACAATACCTCTCAGTAAACCTTCACAAAGCCTACAAAGAAGACGGAATGACAGTGCTATGTAGACGGTAATCCTGGTCAATGTCAGCACTGCTTTGGCTCCTTTGCGATATGGAAAGTCCAAGTTGTCTGGAGGTCGTGAAGCTGAAGGTGGCTACACTCTCGAGGAAGGTCACCCTGGGTAGGTCCCACTGTCGTTGGCAGGGAGGAAATTAATGGGGATGGGGGTGCACATCCGTCAACCGTTGATGACGGTGAGTATCGAAGACTTCTATCCCTGACTGACCTCAACACCAGTGAACTGGGTAAGTGGGATTGCTACATACTCGCTATTCATCAATTCACGAACCTCAAGACAGGCTGAGTGATGCACACAAGATCAATATATCGACTGATCACATTTCAAAGAATCAACCTTGTTATGGAGACTTTTGGTTGTTGTGTATGAACTGCCTCACCAGAGCTTCTCCCCGTCTAAGCGAAATGAATTCGGTCGCAGTGGCATATAAATAGGGACTTCTTCCAAGTCTCGTTGCTCAAGTTCACATTACCAGAATGACGCTGTTGGGTCTGCTCTCTGTTGCATCACTACTCCCTACAGCGGTTCCAGCAGTTTCATGGAACACGTCACCTTTCAACCCTGCCTCTGTTCCTCTTGCAGTAAGGACACCTTACTTATCTGCATGGCTCCCACAGGGCGCTGGAGTAGCGGTAAACCAGGCTTGGCCACAGTTCTGGGCTACTGGGGTATGATCATGACATGTCACATGTCGAATTTCATCCAACTTCATTAGAACCTTGGCTGGGCTGGTTAGATCAGAGTTGACGGGACAACATATACCATCCTGGGGGACCCCGTCGTTTCGGGCGCAACGTCAGTGCGTGCAGTCCAACAGAGCATGCAGGTAGCTCCGAGACAATTTCTCGTTCTCGAATTTCTCATCTCTGTTTCAGTTCACCGCTACTTCCACCTACTTCCACTTGAATACTGGGCCGGTTGATGTTATTCTCAGCTTTATCAGCCCTGTCGAGGTACTAACTTGCACTTCCTCATCGTCTAATTGTACCCATGATCTTGTTCTTGACACTAGCCCTCGGACCTCGTGAAGCAATCTACGCCGTTTTCGTATCTCACTGTGCAAGCCGTACTACGGATGGCTTAGCACATACGATTAACGTTTACACTGACATTAGTGCCGAGTGGGTTTCTGCGAGCGATAATACGCAAGTTGTCGTTTGGCAGAGTAACAGACCTGGACCGGTCTTCAGCCACCAGGTTATGCTCGAGACGCAGCAGGATTACACCGAGCACAATAATTTTATCATGCGTAAGTTTATCATGGTTGCTTAACATGTAGCGAGTGGAGTTCACGTTTGTATTGCACAGAGGGAGCTGCTTATTATTCCACAACGAATGTAAGTGAGTGGATGTTCTCAGAAGTAACGCAAGTCTGACTATTTCCCTGAGAATGGAAGTTCGACGACCTATCAGACTGGTCAGGATATCGTCGTGCGGGCTCAGTTTATAAACAACAGTGTTCTTGGGGATACGCTAGACACCAGCTTCCGCGCTATTCGTGATAAGTGGCTGGTTTGCTTTTGCGCATGATATTGGCACGGTCTCTAACACCAGTAGTGTTGTTTTCACTATTGGGCATGTGAGGGACCCTGTTATCCAGTACATCGTTGCCACAGGTGTGTATCAGGCTAGAAGTCTTTATTCCTGGATTGCCTATCCATACGGTGTTGGAGAAATGGTTAGCGCCGTATATCGTCTTACACTTTTACGATCCTCGTTCAACTGATGTTATCACGGTCAGGTAAAAGCGTTCTTCGAGGACTATCCTAATGCAGTGCTTAGGACCGATGAATTTGACAAGAAAGTGGACTGTGATGCTTCTGTCATTTCCAGCAACTATGCTGGCGTGGTCCAACTCTCCATCCGACAAGCGTTCGCAGCCATGGAGCTCACGATTTCGCAGAACAGTGATAGCTCCTATAATTCAAGCGATATCCTTATGTTCTTGAAGGGTACGTTCCGTTACGGGCCACCCAAGACTTTTTGCTGATCCTTGATTAGAAATATCAAGTGATGGCGTAGGTCTGAATTCTGCCTCATATCCATCGGACCTCGCTAATGTTATCAGAATGTCAACACTGTTGACGTGATCATGCCAACTTGGCCTCTTCTGCTCTACACTAATCCTGTGCTTGGCAAATATCTTCTTCTTAATCTGTTCGAGTACCAAGCTACGGGACAGTGGCCTGCAACGTACGCAGTTCATGACCTCGGTGAGATTTCTCTCCTGAGACGGCAATGTGTCCTCATGTACATCAGGCCCCACATATCCTAAGGCTATCGGGCACAACGATGGTCACGCGGAGGACATGCCACTCGAAGGTGATATGTATTTTATATTTGTCACCCTTGCCCGCTCACATCAAACAGAATGTGGGAATATGCTCATCTTGACTCTGAGTTATACACAGAAAACGAAGGACACTTCGATCATCGCTCGCTATGTGAGGTTTTGTCAAAAATTGTGGTTGTATTGGCTATCTCATTCTCTGCAGACCAACTTGCTCAATCAATGGACCGGGTATCTCATCGCGGAGGCTCTTATCCCAGCTCGCCAGATCAGCACGGATGACTTTGCGGGTACACTCGCCAACCAGACCAACCTTGCTATCAAGGGTGTCGTTGGCATCCAAGCTATGGCAGAGATATCTGGAATGCTTGGCGATACCGTCAACCAACAGAACTACAGCGTGGGTGTATCAGACAGCCCAGGTTCCCACTTGACGTTATTTTAGTCAATTGTGGCCAGCTATGTACCGCAGATTCTCAAACATGCCACTGCTGAGGATGGACAACATCTAGACTTGTCCTATGGAAATGACAGCAGGTATGTTGGGTACAGTTGACCTTGATAATCTACTCACCGTGTCCAGTTGGGGTTTGTCGTATAACTTGTACGCTGACAGGTTCCTTGGTACGAATGTGTTCCCTCAATCCGTCTATGATATGCGTCAGGTCATCCTCAGTTTAAGGAGTTTTCCGTGCTCATGTCTCTGGTTTGATTGTTAGAATCTGCGTGGTACGCCACTGTCGCTAGTAAGTGCGATCACGTACCTGCTTTGTTGAACATGTGACTGAGTATGCGATCAAGACACATATGGCGTCCCCCTTGATACTCGGTGAGTCGGACTTACTCCTCTTCCATTCAAGACCGACATGACGCATGGACGTGGCAGACACACGTACACCAAGTCGGACTGGCAAATCTGGACGGCTGCCTTTATGACCAACACTACCACCAGAAACATGCTCATTGACTCGGTGTACAAGTATGCTGCGGACAGTGCAAACAACGTTCCTCTGAGTGATTGGTATGATACCCTCGATGGTGTGTCGGATGGCTTCAAGGCGCGTCCCGTTGTTGAGGGTCATCTTGCCTTGGTGGGTTTTGATTGATTGACCAGTGACGTAGCTAATGGTACTCTTTTTCAGCTTGTTTTGTAAGTCATGGACGATGAACAGGGAGAGGTGGGGTTGTACGTACGATACTACTAGCATCAGAAAACGACTGTGGACCCTTGGGCTTGATGCCCTGTAACCACTCGTGTGCTTCTACAAATGGTGGCTGTGCCTCTGTACTACCCGGGCTTCAACTCTAGATTTGCATCTTGCTCAGCTTGAACGTAGGGCTTCTTTCCGGCGATAGACATCGGGAAGGAAACATGCCGCCATTCGACACGCCAACTATGGTGCTCAGTGGATTTAAGGAACGACCTGAGTCGTTACTTGCCCAAGGTGAATCCCGCTCATCTTGATGCAGACGAAACCCCTTCTGACGGGCTGTTAAGGGAATAGGCTGTATATCGGCACGGCAACTGGTAACATACACATTTATGACTTAACTGATGGGCCCGGCGCGGGTGTGTTTACACTTTTGTCCGTGTATCCTTGCTGACACTCCGTTATGCGGGTCGATAAGCCGAAGGAGTCAGCCAAGCAGCTACATCAGTCGAGACGAAGGCTGGGATATCCAGGAAGGCCATTGATCAGTTAGGGTACATCAAAGACATCAACTCGCTCGTTGTTCTCTCCGGTTTGACTCTCCTACCACTCCGATTTGTCCACTCATTCACGCCGTTTCTTCCCAGAATCTCTCCTAACGCTGTATCCACTCCCTTCCTTTTCACCACCGACGAGGCTCACTCAAGCAAAGAGTGCTTTGTCGTTCGCCGTCCATTCGAGCGTGCACAATGTCCCTGGGGCTCAGAGTCCTGGCCCATCTGGTGCACCCTCATCGGGAGGATTTTCTAGCGAAGTAGAGAAAGGAGCGATACAACTTCCAACCATAGTAACAAATCTTGTGGTGGGTTGTCGTCGGAAAGTGGTCGTGTACAGCTGGAAGGATGGGGAGGCTCAAGAAGCTAAGGTGAGTTGAAATCCTTCCGAGTTTGCTAATCGTGCTGCTCTGATGTTTGCAATGGAAATGGTGATTAGGAAATACCACTCCCTCATTCTCCCCGTGCACTAGCATTCTTGGATTCCGCATACATATGTTTCGCATACTCTCCTACTGAATATGCGATCTTCTCCTTGGAGAGTTCGATGGTTGTTGATGTTACATTGCCTGCACACGTGCCTACTGCTCCTTCGTCATCGGGTTTAGGAATGGGGACCTTCTCTGGTTTGTCAAGTTACATGAGTCTCGGCCTGGGAGGTAAAACTGCAAGACCTGGCCTAGCAAGGGTTAGTGGTGGGGAGGCTGTTGTCGTCAGGGAGAGTAAGTTGAACCACTTTTGTTCTATTGAGGTCCAGTGTATCAGAGTTTTTTCTAGACCAAGGGTTTATCGTTGACGTTGATGCCAAGACGAAAGGTAATAGCATTAACTGGCCAGCTCAACCTGAGGAGATCGGTGAGTATGGTATTCCCCCCCATGCTTATTGACCGTTTTACCACTAAATTTGGATGTCTCTAGCGTTTGTGGATCCGTATATACTGTCCATCCTTCCAGCTGGTGTGGTACCCGTTACTACAGAGATTTCTAATAGCTTCAGCAGTCCATCATTTCCTGCAAGCTTTTCATCGGTAACGCAGGCGACTGTGCAATCACATGCGCAACTATCCTTTATCCAGGCTCCAGTCATTCAAGTTACTTCGTCTATCAGTATGCTTCCGCTGCAGACCATCGCGTTCCCTTTCCTTCCATCCTCCACTTCTACGAATGAGAATGCACCCGCAGCAAAGGTCGCGAACTCATCCTTACGACTGCTTACCACTTGCGCCCCGTCTGTTCATTTGAAAACAATCCTTGCAACAGCCTCGAAGGTTCCCTCTCACCTCTTTCTTATCTCTACCCCTCTCGACCGGACACTCGCAACCTCGGAGGGCTCTAGTATCTGGAAGTTTGCTATGCGTGATTGGGATGCGCAAATTGAGGAGTTAGTTTCAAGTGCTTCCTACACCGAGGCATTAACCCTACTAGACCACGTCTACGAATCGACCCCTACCCCAAAACGGACTCTCATTCTTACGCTCAATGCTGTTTCGCAATTCCGGGCTGGCAAATTCGACGATGCAATAAGTACATTTTTGGATCTTGATGTGAATCCCGCCAAGGTTGTTGCGTTATATCCTGATAAAGTCGCTGGGCGGTTGGCGGTGAGACAAGAGGAATGGATAGCGTTGTTTGGGGGTCCATTTATCCAGCCGAAGGAGCCATCTAGTGGGAACAGTGGTAGACCGGAGGACGCGGTGTCAACCAAGTCCAGTGAGGCGGGGAGTAAGGACAGTGCAACAGCGAGTAAAGACAAACTTCCGATAACAATCTCGAGGTCGCCGTCGCCAACGGGCTCCCTCAGAGCAAGAGCGAAGACGAGTTTTGGTGCCTTGCTACCTGCGGCAGTCTCATCCAAGGAAGAGGATGTTGTTTCACTGAGCGGAAAGAAGAGGGGCAAGGTTATTGGTACGTGTTACTTTACCGTGATGAGTTGTGTCGACGGGTAATTAATCTGCTTTTCGTTTATCCTCTGGTTTGAGCGTCTTCCCGTTCAGACGACACGACACGTTCTCTGGAGACCCTCTGGCGTTACTTGACTTCTCTCCGGCCAAAGCTTGCGGGTGCGCTCGCCTCTCGCCACATTACTCCTTCGGAGTCGCACCTTTTCCCGACGCTATCTTCTACCTCCCCTACCTCCCTCTACTCTCTACCGTCTGGCGTCGCGCTCGCAGACCTCACTGAAGATGAACTTGTCAAGAGGGCCCAGATCGTTGACACAGCATTATTCAAGAGTTATTTGATTGGGAGACCGAGCATGTTGGGTCCGCTTTGTCGGTTGCCGAACTGGTGCGAGGTGGAGGAAGTGGAGGAGCAGTTAAGAGCGAGAGAGGTGGGTATACTTGATCGTTATTCGTTCCCTTTTTGCGTCCATGTGGTGGGAGTGGCCTGAGCGCCGCTCCTCGTTGGAATGCGCAGCAGAAAATGGTCTGGCTAACATATCCTCTGGAGTATAGAAATATGCGGAGCTTGTATTCTTGTATAACGGGAGGAAGATGCATGCAAAGGCCCTCAAGCTACTCCAGCAGTGTGTATCCAAATCGAGTTTCCCGGTTCGCGAGAGAATTTTACCAACGCATTTTTTTCACATTCCAAACAGACTCGGTGAGAAAGAAGACGACACGAGGGATAAACTCGGTCCCTCCATCTCATATTTGCAGAAGCTGGGTCCAGAATACCTGGATCAAGTCTTTGAGTCCGCGCGTTGGGTGCTTGAGCAGGATCGCAATATGGCCTTCGAGGTTAGTCATAGCACCACCCTCTGTGACCGTGAAATTCACAACGTATTAGATCTTTACTTCGGATGATGTTGAACTTCCTTATGGAGCGGTTACGGATTACCTCGAAAAGTTTGACCCATGGATAGCAATGCGATATCTCGAGTACATTATCGACGAGAAAGAGGAGAAGGGCTCTAGCTTCCATGACCGACTGACCGAGCTCTACCTCGGGATTACGATGGCTGCGAAGAGGAAGGGGGAAGAGGGTGAGTTGTTTCACCCAGATTGTTTGATTGTTTGTGGTTCGAGGTGCGATACCGTGCTCTTGGTTATTCGGACGCTTTGGCCGGCTAGACAAGCATGCGGAAGTATACGCGAAGCTTTTGAAATTTATCGATACGACGGATCATTACCGGCCAGACCGACTGTATGGATTACTCTCGGAAGGTGGGTGCGGCCCCTGCAACGCCTTGTGCGATTTAACTATCCCATCCTAGACCTCTACGAAGCACGTGCAATCCTGCTGGGTCGCATGAGTAGACACGAACACGCGCTCGAGCTGTACGTCTACAAGCTAGGAGACTTTACGAAAGCTGAAGAGTACGATCTCTTCGACATGGCCTGCTTCCTGATTATCTCATTTTGAGTCACATGTAGACACTGCAAACGGATGTCGGGTCCTAGTCCAACACCATCACCACTCTTTCTCAGTCTGCTCAAACTCTACCTCCGGCCGACCATCCCGAACCCACCCAACTTACTCTCTCCTGCTTTGTCCCTTATCGCACGACACAGTGCTCGTCTTGATCCCATTGAAACTCTTCAACTCCTCCCACCGCTTGTGAGCGCTCAAGATGTGAGGCTGTTTTTAGTACAATCACTGCGTGCACCCGTGTTTGACAACCGTGTCGCGCGAGAGGTGAGCTTGGCGAGGAAGGAAGACGTGGAAAGACGGTTGATGAAGCTTGAGTCGAGGCGAGTAAAGGTGACGGACAGTCGAATGTACGTTGGTGTTCTCTGCGCTGCCATGGTCATGCTCGATACTTACCGTAGAGCGTTTTAAGATGTCCGCAGTGCCACAAACGACTGGGGAACAGCGTTATTGCAGTACATGCACCACGGCAAGTGGCTCTCTTGTTTTGTCCCGTCAGATTAGGACTGATGGGACTGTTGCTGACAGGGGCGAAGTGACACACTATCAGTGTCGTGAGGCGTTCTCTGAGAAACTCAACGCTGTACGACAGGATTAAGGACTAGACGGGGGAGGTGAGAGACGTTTGCCTGTGTTGTCCGGCAAACCGATGGCGAGTTTGTAACGAACATGGCCAGGTGTATTGTATGTAGCTTGTTTGGAGCAGATAGGAAGTATCGGGTACCTTGGCTTGACGCAGAGTCGATGAGTTGCGTTGATTGGTACGGAGAATCATTTAGGGCGGGGAGTGCAGCATTGGAACATCCCTGAGCGGGGGATGGTAATGACTTCTTATCCACTCTTTCACTGGACCCTTTCGTCCAACTCCATATCCTGCCGACTTGCCTTGATTGGATGGGATGCTTTGCAGTAACCTCAATCAATTGTTTTCTAATCCCAGCCTTGTGCATGTTTCTCTATTAAGTACACTGTGAAACTGTGGGATACTTGGTAACCAATGATTTATGGAGCATTACCATTTATAAATGATAATACTCCATGGTCACATGACCATGCTGCTAGTGACTGATAACTAAGCTTTACTAACTGTAAAGTATGTACTATTAATGGCTTCTTTCCCATATTCACAAAATAATAAGATACAAATATTGCATGTTTTGCACTAAATGCAATGTGTTATAATGCACATTTACCTTTTTATTTTATTTTATACCCCTTTGCATTTCCCTTGTACTCTTCACATAGTCACATCATGTGACCCTATCACACCTGTACCTTGTCACCTCTTCACTATTTCACCTCTTCACCTTTTACCACTTCACATTTCTCTAGATCTAGGCTAGTCTAGCCTATGATCTTATACCACCTGTATTTCTCATGTACTTCTAGACTTTCACTCTCTTTCTATCATTGGGCAGCTTACTATACACTACTGTAGGGCAGGGCACACTCCTGGTCTGTGCTCATGATGCAATAGTATAAAAGGGATACAAGTCCAAGCTAAAGTTCTCCAGTCTTGTGCACTTGAACCTCTAAGGTTTTCACAAGTTTCTTGACCCAGTATCCTTCCTGCCTAGTTCTTCTAGCCTCTAGTTTAAAGGTTAGGCTTCAGCAGTAGCCTTAGCAGCAGCAGGAGTACACACCAAGGACATAGATGTAGTTGCTCAAGGTCTTTCAGTGTAACACAATGACTATCAATAACTACTAATTATCATGCTAGATTATAAGTGTATGAAATGCAGTACTTGCTCTTGGCTTTCTATTTGTTCAATAATCAGAGCATTTGATTATATTTTGGTAATATGGCAACCATATTAAAATGACAACTTGTTATGCACTAATTGAGGTACTTCCTAATCATGATGTAAACTGGCATGTGACAGCTTACTAAACAATCAACAAGGGGGCTTTTGTGCTAGTGGCCCCTAACTAGGCTTGGAGTTGAGACAAGGGAAGTAAGGAATTCTTCAGCTTGAAGGTCACTAGTTGTAGTATATGAAAGGGAATAAGAAAAGGGGAGAATTGAACAAGAGATTAAGACTGGAGAAAACCCCAAGTCTCTTTCTACCTGTATATATATTCAGCAGAGGCATATAGCCTCAGTACAGTATTAGTAAACTACCATTTATGGCCACCAATGGCAGTAAGTATACATGCTAATAAATAAGAAAACATGGGGCATAGAGTAGAGATAAGGCAGTGGCCTTACATATCAGGAATGGAAGAAAAAAGATACATTACAATATAAGGATGTGAGAAAATGAAAGAGATGCAGGAAAAGCAAATATGAATAGGGCATGGCAACCATAAGGCTAAAAAGATTTAATCTGGATTTTTGCCATAGATTAGATTCTTATCTTGATCCATTAGATCAGATGTTATTGATATCAATCTAGATCTTATCTAAGATCTGCCATATCATGTGACTCTTATCTAGCATTGGGAAATACTCTGATATAAATCAAACCTAAGCCTAGGGTTATTCTTGTTTTGGCATGCAAGTCTTATGGTCTTGTGACAAGACTGTTAGTGTTCTGCTAAGTACATAACACAATTTATTGAATCAGTTTTTTGACTTTAAATAGAATATGGTATTTAGTATCTGGTGTTATAAATGGTCTGTTCTTTTTCCTCTTCTCTTGTCCTAGCTTTAGACTTCTCACATTTTCTATGCTTCCTTGTTGCATTTTAAAACCTTTAAACTTTTTTTGTTTTAGAACCTTTCTTTAATCAGTGGGTATTACTCATAGTCTGCTTTTATTACTTTCTGTCTGTTTCCACATGAATCATTTACTAAGCTTTAGTCATATATGTTGACTTATTCAACTGAGTCTGAACTTTAATTCCTTTTATATAAGTAGTATACTTCACCTTTATGTTCCTTATGCTACTTTTGCCTTATTATATCTTGCTTTCTTCAAGCATTATCTAAACCTCTTTATTTCCACCCTTTCAAGAAAGTCTTGCTTGTGACTATCCATTGGCAAGCATCTAAATCAACCTTCAACAAGTCCTGTGTTCTTGTCTTGTCTCTGACCTTTACTAAGGGACTATTACAATTGGTCTTATTTCTTTTTCCTCTCTTATTCTAGCTTTCACTCTTTGTGTATCTCAGATGCTTTCTTATTACATTCTGGAATATTTAGACTTTTTCATTCCAGAACATTTTCTCAGTCAGCAGATATTACTCATAGCTGCTTTTATTATGTTCTGTCTGTTTTCACATGAATTACTTACTTATCTTTAGTTACATATTATGACTCATTCAACTGAGTCTGAACCTTACTGCCTTTATATAAGTAGCATACTTTCCCCTCCATGTTTCTTATGCTATTTCTGCCTTATTCTACCTTGCTTTCTTCAAGCAATGTTTAAACCTTCACCTTACTCTTACCAAGGGAGTTCCACTTGCATCCTTTGATGGAAAGCACCATACAAGAGTCCTTTACAAGTTCCAGCATCCTTGTTTTATCTCCAACCTTTACTAAGGGACTATGGTGCCATCTCACATTTGTATTATTTTTAACATTCAAGGCTAATCACAGTTGAGCCTTTTTCCTAGCCCACCATAGTCTTAAGGTCTATGTTAGTCCCCACCTAGGCCTAGTGTAACAAAAGAAGTAGTGTATCTACTTGTGGCTATTATTACTATAGTTTCACCAACATTTTATCCAAGGTCCCCTTGTTCCTCAACACTTTCTGGGAAGAGCCTAGAACTCAACCCACAGAGGACCCCCTAGAATCTTCTGAAACAGAAAAACCCTTGACTTACTGCCCTAGCTTCCTGGAAGATAATCTTCATGATCTCTTCTTGCCTTTTATAGAACATCAAGAACAAGATTGTGCCCTTGCACACAAATTCTCTTCTTCTCTACAGATTCCCTGGGAATATACTTCCTCCTTTCCTACTTCCATTCACTGCTGCCCCCCTTTTCCCCTTTCCTTGAAATCTCTCTCTTTTTCCATGATGTCCAACACTTCTTTCCCCACTAAACCTACTAAACTTTGCCTTGATGCTCCAAAGCAATTTGATGATAATCACAACAAAGCTGAAGCATGGGTGGACTCAGTCCAGTTCTACCTCTTTGTCAATGCTGCAGTCTATAACTTGGATAAAAAGAAGATCACATTTGCTCTCTTCTATATAATTAAAGGCCTTACCCTTTTCTGGGCCATTATATATCATAAGAAGAGTATTGCTGGAATGGTGGTCTTTATGGAGTTCTTTAGTGGCTTCATTAAAGCTTTTGATGCCACCTTCAAAATACAAGACACAGTTGTATCTGTGATCCACTGGCTTGCCAATACCAAGATATGCCAAAACAAGGAAGGCAAGTAAATCCCTTTACTCACTGAATACACTGCAGAATTCCAGAACTATGTAGTCCTTATCAATGTCAAGGACAACAATGTCCTTATCATCTACTATGAAGCCAGAATCCTCCTCTGGCTCTCATGTTAAATCCAGAATCTCAACAAAGTCCCCACTATCATAGAAGAATGGTACAAGAAGGCCATTCACTTCCAAGGAACTTCAAAGTGTGCCAAGCTTACTGAGCTCCACCATAAACACAAAACCCATGCCTGGATCCCCACCCCCTTAGTAATCTCTCAGGCTAAAAAAGATCTGAATGTGAAGTGGGAACTACCCACTCTGCCTTGATACTCTGGTCTACCTTGGTGGACACTCCTTCCTAGAACCTTCTGTAGCTTTTGTGCTAGTGGCTATAACTAGGCAACTTGGTGTTGAGACCTAGGACTCTTGTATAAACCTAGTTGGCCAGACAGTGAGCGAAAGCTAAGGAAGGATCTTCTTAGATCAAGTTCCAGATCACTACTGTGGACTCTAGCCTAGAGGTCAAGAGAGCAAGACTCAGGAATACCCAGCTTGCACCCCCTGCCTTATATATTGTGCAGGAATGTGCACAGACCATGTACAAAGGGTTTACCCTAAAGTATGCTATCTGTGGTCACCAATAGCTAAAGTAGCTCCTGCCTCTAAATAGATATATGAAGTAAAGCATGGGGCAACAATGAGGAGTGAGGCAGTGGCCTTATAGATCAAGGAATGGGAATGGAAGAGAAGCACTAGTCCCTGAGGAGGCATGGCTGCCTGGTGGTCAAGAAGATCCCATCTGGATCTCTGCCACAGATCAGATCCTAATCTAGATTGTAAGATCAGATATCATCGGATAGATCTAGATCTCATCTAGAGATCTGCCACAACTCAATGACTGTATCATGCTTAAAGGAATACTCTGAATAAAGGGAAAGGACTTAGACCTTAGCCTAGGGTTTACCTTATTAGGCAACTTATTCGCACGATCACATGCAACTGATCACATGACCAGCGCATCTCATGCTCCACAGTTCCCACAGTCACGTGAGACCGCCATGTTAGGCTGGAGCTGTAACAGAATGCCATGGATGTCAACTTCATTCAACTTACTAAGTGTTATAGCTCCAGCCTAACATGTGGTCACACATGATTGTGAGAGACTTCAGACCACATGATCATGGGAATGAATAGCCTTACAAGACATAACCCTAGGCTAAGGTCAGAGTCCATTCAGAGTATTCCCTGGCACTAGCAGGTCACATGATATGTGGCTGGATCTCAGATGAGATCTTAGATCAGAGACCGATGATATCTCTTTGGAGATTAGGATCTGATCTGTGGCAGAGATCCAGATGGGATCTCCTCAGCCTTATGGTGGCCATGCTGCATTCATAGAATCAGGGCAGTGCTTCCTTCCATTCCATCCACATCCTCATGGTATGGCAGCCTCTCCTCTTCCATCCCTTATCTGTGAGGCCACTGCCTCACCCATCACATATGATCCATGCATGTCCTTATCTATTACAAAGAGGTAGGAGCTACTTAGGCTATTGGTACACATAGATAGCATAGATTAGGATAGGCTCCCTATACTTGGTCTGTGCATGGATCCCAAGAATATATAAGGCAGGGAGTGGTGAGCTGAGGTTTCCTCAGTCTCACTCTCTTGTCTCTTAGCTAAGATTATATAGAAGGGACCTTGATCTCTCATCTGTTCCCAAGAAGGGAATCCACTTGAGCTCTCAAGGGTGGCTCATACTTTCTCTATGCTGCCTAGTTAGGGGCCACTAGCTCAAAAGCCCTAGCAGATATTCAAGGACAAGGCACTCACCAAGGTTGTTTGAGAACCAAGGACAGGATGGGTAGTTATCCATAACACTAAGCTTATCCCTTAGGAATGAGAATAATGCTTTAAGCTTGGACCTTATCTCTAATGCAGAAAACCTGGACACAATGTGGCCTCTTGCTCTAACCAATGCCCCTCAGCCATGCCCAACTCCACCACTGCCCCAGTCAAGAAATTTGTAAAAAAGATTACTATCAAAGAAGAGATGACAAAGATTGAAAAGGTTAGTGATAAAAAACCAGAAGTGGGTAGAATTGAGTTGGATATTTGAAGCAGAGTACCTTCCCTATGCAAGGTGCTCCCTTCCTCTTATATGTGCCTGTACTTGTATTATCTTCTAGAAAATTAATGAGAATTCCTATACAAGTATTTCCCTTCACATGTCCAAGACTAGTTGTAGATGCCTCTGCCCCTGTTGATAGCAGAGCACAAATCAATTGCATTAACTAGGAGTTTGTCTCCCATCACAAGTTCCCCTGAATCCAACTTCCCACCCCTCTCAACATTTAAAATGTCAACTTCTCTCTGAACAAGAAGAATCATATTACTCATATATGTACCATAGTTCTTTGACTAGAAGAAGTAACCCATTCAGTTTCCTGTCATGTCATGGCATGTGGCAGGGAAACCTTAATTCTAGAACTCCCATGGCTCCAGGCCACAAATCCTAGTGTTGATTGAATGGCCAACTTGCTCACCATTCTCTTTATCTCTGACCAGTTTAAAGGACTTTACTGTTCTGGAGCTGCCCAACCTGCCCCTTGACAATACTATGTCAGAGAAGTTACCCTTTCCAATGATGAACACCTAGTTCACTACCTTGATAGCAATTTCTCTGACCACTTCATTAACAATGCTCTCTATAAATGGCACTTCTTTCAAGTTATCAATGCATGTTCTGCATTTCTTTCCTCTGTAATGATAGCAAAGCTCACTACCTTCACAGAACTCACCATCAAGGCCAAGGAAATCAAGCTCAAGACCACCCTTCCCCCTAAATACCAGCAATTTACCTCAAGGAAACCTTTATACTCAAGATTGGAAAGATCTACCCCCTGTCTATTCCTGAATGCCATGTAATCAAGGAGTTCATTGAAGAAAACTTCCACATAGGCAAGATTTGCTCCTCTAACTTTTCCCAGGCCTCTTTCTTCTTCTTTATCAAGAAAAAAAATGGCAAACTTTGCCCATGTCAAGACTATAGATACTTTAATGAACACATTATCTGAGATGCTTATCCCCTTCCCCTTGTCTCTGACCTTATCAACAAACTTCATAAAGCAAGACACTTCACCAAGCTCAGTGTTCAATGGGAATATAACAATATTCATATCAAGGACAGACACCAATGGAAAGCCACCTTTATCACTCATATAAGCCTTTTCAAATCCATGGTGATGTTCTTTGGTCTAAATAATTCACCTGCCACATTTCAGTGCTTTATGAATGATTCCTTCCATAATATGATTACAGAAGGATGGCTTATCATCTATATGGATGACCTCCTTATTTTCTTCCCAGATGCTAACACACATAGAATCTGCACCTTTTATATGCTATAACACATGGTGGACCTTGACCTTTACTTAAAATTGGAGAAGTGCATCTTTATCTCATCTAAGATTAAATACTTAGAAATGGTCATTTGCCCAGGCAAACTCAGCATGGACCCTGTCAAACTTGATGATATTGTCAAATGACCACCCTCCAGAAAGTCAAGGATATTTATTCCTTTCTGGGTTTTACTAACTTCTACAGGCAGTTTACATTCAACTACTTATTTATTACCCATCCCCTTCTTGACCTCACCAAGAAGACAGCTCTTTGGTCCTGAATCCTGGCCTGCCAGGAATCTTTTAACTCCCTCAAGGCCCTTTTTTTCTCTCAATTTGTTCTCCAACTCCCTAAAATAGCATCTTGCCATTCTATTTTTGAGACTTGGAAACTGACTGATGAGTGCAAACCTAAAGACAAGCAATGGCTTTAAACTAGAGCCACTAAGAACTAGGCAAGAGAGGATATAAATCAAGGCCTTATATAAAATATAGAGCTCAAGTGCACAAGACTGGAGAAACCCAGCTTGAGCCAGCCCTTTATATATGCTATAGGATAGCACACAGACCATGTTTCTAAGATCTGCCCTAAACTATGTTACACCAAGCTAGCCAATGGTGTAAAGACAGTAAGTACCTTAGCAGTATCTTATAGTTACTACAAGGCTATAACATCATAATCTAGAGTAATCTAGACTGTGACATGTAAAGATGTGAATGAGTGAAGATGTGAAATGAGTGAAGTGGTAAGGGTTACCGTGGTCACATGATGTGACATGTGAAGAGTCAAAGTAAAAATACAAAGTGGGTAAAAATAAAGAAAAAAGGAAAAATAAATTATAATACTTTCCAACCTCTTCTGCCTCTTTGCCATTGTCATAGATGCCTCCACCTATGCATTTAGCAGCATCCTTCTTTAGATGAATTCAAATGGGGACTGGCACCTCTACAAGGGTAGATCCAGTGATATAATAAAGCTAAATGTTATAGTTAGCAAGATTAAGAAGCCATCTGACTTGTTAACAGTTCAAAGTCTATGGAGTACAGAAATGTGTTAGGTTTTTGTAATCTGTGAAAACCTGAACAGGAAATGAGAAGCCCTAGAGATATTGCCTTTAGGTTTTCAGAGTATGAATGATTGTAAGGAGTTCTTAGTTATAAATATTGTAATTTCATTCTGTAGTGGAAAACATTTGGAAAAGATAAGAACAGGGATGCCAATTTGTTATGCACTTTGCAAACACTGACAAACTTGTTACATGGTTAAGAAACTCACTTGCCAAAACAAGATAAACCCTAAGCAAAGGTTTAGTTCTTTATTAGAGTATTCCCCTATGTATTATGCTAGGCCTGGGTAGGGAGTAATGCAGACCTTATGAACTGAGGCTAAGGAAAGGCTCAATAAGAGTCAGCCTAAGGACAAAGGTAATGGTGCAAATGTGAAATGGCATTATAGTTCCATAGTGAAGATTGGGAATGAAACTATAATGCTAAACTAGTTGAGAATAAATGGGTGCTTGCCAATGGTAGTTGCAAGCAGGCTAAGGGTTCCAGTAATGTCTTTGGAGGAACAAGGTGGAATAAGGCAGAAGTAGTATAAGAAACATGAAAGGATGAGTACACTACTCTTATTATAGGAATAAGATTGTTGTGAATCTATGCAACTACCACTTTCACTCTCATGTGATCATGGGAATCCCATCCCTTATCAGGCTAAACCCTATGCTAGGACTTAGTATTCCTTTACGAGTATTCTTTAAGGTTAGTGGTCACATGATCCATCTATGGATCTCCCCAGGATCTTCCCAGAATCTCCCCAATCTCGGATCTGACCATCTCCGTGGATCTGATGGATCTGCAAGGTGATCTCATCTGTGGATTGAGATCCCCATCCTCATTGTGACCACGACCCTTTCTCTTCCATTCTGCCACATCTTATGAGAGGCCCTTGCCTCACTCTTCATATCTGCTCCATGCATTTCCCTTACGGCCTACATGAGTATGCCTGTATTGCTATTGGCCAGCTTACTGTACAACCTTAGGGTAGGCACATAGATACATGGTCCGTGTACTCTTTAGAGTAGTATATAAGGGCCGAGCACTTGGTGGTAAAGTCCTCAGACTTTATTACTTTGCAGATCAGGCATATTAGGCTTAGTAAAGCTCTTCTCAGGAAACCAGGCCCTTCAAGGCATAGGAACTAGGAAGCTTGAGTTTGAGTCTCATATGCGTCCTCCTCATCACACTCTTTAGGCAGTTCCTCAGTTGCTCCACATCTGAGCCTCCACCAGGATTTCTCTCCAGTGTTTCTCCTCCTCCAATCCATAGTCTAGGTGTAGCCTCTGGTTTCCAGAGTCATAACAAAGATTGAAACTCAGTTGAATAAGTCAGGACTAATGACTAAAGGTGACTAAATAATCTATGTGAAAATAAATGGAATTCAATGGAAGCAGACAGAGAGTAATATCTGCTAACTGAATGAGAAGTTCAGGAACAGAAGAAGTCTAAATGTTCCAGAATAAAACAAAAAAGCATTTAGGATGCATGAAGTCAGAAGCTACAATAAAAGAAAGAAAAAATAAATGGACTAATTATAACATTATCCCCCCAGTATGTTCAACAACCCTGTTGAATATCAGAGGAAACTAGAAAGAGAGGGTGGGGAAGCCTGTGATATTGCTCCAGCTAATCTTATCAATGACATTGTTATTATTGATATAATAAGAAGATGGAGGGGATAGGAGAGATGGAGGAGCACAGTGGTAAGAATCACACAATTTCCATGAATAAGAGAAGCTGTGGAAGGAACTGCAGGTGGACTGCTGAAAGAAGGAGGAGAAATCACATGAGAAGGAGGTGAAGGTAAATTGCTGAGGCAAAGGGCAGTAAAGAGGGCAGTGAGTTTGATTATGGCCAGGTTACCATTATAAACAGGTGGGACATTGGTAAACTATGCAGTGAATGTGCTGATGTTTAAGGACATGGCATTGAAAGCAGCTATCATGGTAGTAAGGAGGTGAGGGGAAAAGTTGGGCACAGCTATAATGGCCAGTTTACCAGTGCTCAACATGGATAAAAGTGGCAAGTTCCTTAGGAGAGAGGGAGGAGGAGGATGCAGATGGAAAGGAGGAGATGGTGGGAGATGAATGTTGGTGAACTGCAGATAATTCATGTTCAAAATAATTAATGTCAGTAAGGAATTCATCAAACTTGAGTTAATAGGCCAGGTCATTTAGAATGAATGTCATTTGGCAGTGGATGGGATCAAGCCCCATGCATACAGTCTTGACATTGAATTTAGCAGAGCATTAAAGAAGGGTGGAGGTGATATGGATGTACTCTACCTGGTGGTAAAGCATGTATAGGGCCCATAGAGGAAAGTTCATGTTTAGGTAGAACTCTATAGACAAGAAGAGGTACAAGTTAAAGATAAATAAGCATGCTAAGGTGAAGTAGTTGGGGAAGTGATCCTCAGGGTGGAAGGCATGGATGGCAATGAGTAAATCCATGGCAGTGATGGTATGGGGTTCAACAAGGCAGATAGTGGAAGGTGTTATGCAATCAAAGAGTGCAATTCAAATACTACTGTGAACTGGTAAGTGACAGGCTGACTGTGTTACGACTCTGAAGACCAGAGACTACACCTAGACGATGGATAAAGAGTTGGAACACTGAAAGATGGGGAAATCCTAAGGGAGGCTCTGACGTGGAGCAACCGAGGAGCTATTGGTGATGGCTACGAGGAGGACGCGGAAGAGACTCGAGCACGTGACTAATCTTGGATCTTGCCTCTGAAGGGCCTGGTCTTCGAGAAGAGCTTATCTATAAGCCTAACTGCTGATGCTACAAAATGATAAAGTCTGGAGAGACTTTACCACTAAGAGCCAGCCTTTATATACTACGCTAAGAGGTGCACGGACCAGGTACATCCGTGTCTACCCTAAGGTGGTACAGTAAGCTAGCTAATGGCATAATAGGAGCAGCCTCGTGTAGGCCGTAAGGAAAGAGCATGGATCGGTAATGAAGGGATGTGGTGGAATGGAAGGTAAGGGGTAAGGTGACAACGAGGACGGGGATCTCTAGCCACAGATGAGATCCATCGGCAGATCCGTCAGATCCACGGAGATAGATCAGATCCATGAGATCGGGATCGGGTAAGATCCGGGGACGATCTAGGGAAGATCCAGAGATGACCTCGTGCCACTAACCTTATGAGTACTCGTAGAATATATGCAAGTCCTAAGCTAGGGTTTAGCCTGTTATGGGATGGGATTCCCACGATCACGTGAGAATGAAAGTGGTCGTTGCATGGTTTGCAACAAGTTGCACGTGATCGTGTGAACGAGTATCCTTATAAGGCAAGCCCTAGGCTAGGGTTAGTAGTCTAATACGAGTTTCCCTTGCACTAAAGGTTTAGATCATGTGATATGGCTGGATCCCCGATGGGATCTTAGATCAGCATTCAATGATATCTCTATGGAGATTAGGATCTGCATCTGTGGCAGAGATCTAGATAGATCTCCTCGGCCTCAAGGTTGCCATGCCTCTTTCATAGATCTGGATCTATGTGCTTCCTTTCCATTCTCCCACATCCTCATGGTGTGGCATATCTCTTCTTCCATTCTCCCACATCTTACGAGAGGCCCTTTGCCTTATTCCTTCATATCTGCTCCATGCATTCTCCTCCCCTATCTATTACTTAGTCATTGAGCTTCTTACGCTATTGGTGTCCACAGATAGCATAGATTAGGGTAGGTCTCCTGTAGTTGGTCCGTGCACCATTGCCAGCAATATATAAGCAGGAGATGTCAAGGCTGGGTTCTCGAGTCTTGACCTCTTGTGACTTCAGCTAGATCACAGCTCAATCTAAGGGCCGCTCCCTAGTGGGGGTCCTCCTCAGCTCTCATCCGCTGCCTGGCTAGGTTTATACACTAGACCTCATCAGAGACTCATCCTTTCCCTTTGCCTAGTTAGGGGCCACTAGTCAAAAGCCTCATAGAGATCAGGAAAGTCCAGAGACCATTGGCGTTCCCCAAGAGAGAAGATTCAGAGAGTGGGAAGTTTCCCACAACACAATATGTGATACTTTATCTGTTCATTAAAGATAACAAGAAATATGGCATCAAGAGTACATTTAGGGTATGATATCTTATCTAGGATCTATTAATCTTCTAATAGGATATAACTAATTTAAACAGCATAATCCAAACATTGATTAAGTAAACAGGACCATTGAATTTCCCTGTTGCCCTACAGATTGTCACATACTAAATATTAATGTAGCAGAAGACAAGGATCTTTGAAAAAAAAAATTCCAAAAAAGTATGGTTTTTTCTTATAGTTTTTTCACAGAAACAGTCAAACAGAATGCTAACAAGAAAACCCTGGAATCATGCTATAGATCTCAAAGATAATTTTATCTCAAAGAAAAGTCATATTATTTCTTTAGCTGAGATTAAGCTAAAGAAAGTATGGAAGTTTATTGCTATAGAATCAGCTAAAGGTTACATTTAAACATCAAAATCTCCTCAAACTTCTCCCATATTTTTTATTAATAAGAAGAATGGAGAAAAATGGATGGTTATTGACTATCAGTATTTCAACAATGCCACAATCAAAAATAGTTATCCTTTGCCTCTTATTTCCATGCTTATTAATAGGTTAAAGGGAGCTAACATTTTCACCATACTAGATCTTAGGTGGAAATATAACAATATTCACATCAAAGAAGATAATGAATGAAAAGGTACATTCACAACTTCTTTAGGCACATATAAGCTACTTGTGATATATTTTGGCATGTGCAATTTGCCAGGGACATTTCAAGCTATAATAAATAATATATTTGCTGATCTTTAAGCAGAGATCTTAGTCTATATTGGCAATATTATCATTTTTACCAAAGACAAATTCAAAAATAAATACTATTATGTTATTCAAGAAGTTTTATGCCAGTTATGAGATTACAATCTTTTTCTCAAACCATTTAAATGTTATTTCACCCAGCCTGAAGTAAACTATCTGAAGATGGTTATATTTGAAAAGAGGATAAAAATGCAACTAAATAAGACTAGAGCAATTACAGATTGGCCATAACCACACATTGTCAAACAGGTGCAATTATTTTTAGGTTTAGCTAACCACTATCAGTAATTTGTTTCCAATTTCACTCACATTGCTTATCCTCTCTATGTATTAATCTGCAAACATATACCTTTTTTGTGGTTCTCTAACTATAAAAATATCTTTGTCCAACTCAAATCTCTTCTTTTCTTTGACCCCCTCCTTGTTTATTTAGATTCTTTCTGATCCCTTTATATTGAAATGGATGCCTCTAATGCAGCTATGGGTGCTATCCTTTCTTTTCAGATAGCTTATGGGTCTTGATATCTAGTAGCTTATATGTCTAAAACTTTTAATCCAGCAGAATTGAACTATCCTATTTATAACAAAGAACTTTTTGCTGTAATCTGTGCATTTAAAGACTGGCATCACTATTTTATTAGTTATTCCTCTTTTAAAATCTGGATAGACCACAAAAATCTGGCATATTAAAGGAAGCTTCAAGATTTATTTCTCCATTAGGCATATTGGCAGGTATTTCTCACTGAATTTAATTATGTTTTTGTGCATAAACTGGATTCCTCCAATGGTTGGACAGATACTCTCTTTTACTAACCAGATTATGGCATTTCTAATATGCTTAATAAAAATGTTATTCTTTTTTTTGACTCTCTTTTCATCTGCTTCATTGACACTTTTTCCTCCTTCTTTTCTTATATTGTTTCTTGTTCTTGCTCTCTTCATCTTCTTACCTTTTGGTATTATAATGAAAATTATAAAGTTTTTAAAAAATTAAAAAATCAAGTCTTTATTCTCTTTTTATTACATTCCAGACTTCTTCATT